>PVIA01001731.1:0-253875 GCA_004024845.1 Tonatia bakeri | reverse complement strand
GATTGCTCTATCCAGCAAAGCTTTCATTTAGAATGGAAGGGCAGATAAAGTGCTTCTCAGACAAGGCCAAGTTAAAAGAGTTCATCATCACCAAGCCCTTACTATATGAAATGTTAAAGGGACTTACCTAAGAAAAAGAAGATTAAAAATATGAACAGTAAAAAAAAAGTCATCAAATGGAGGGTTAGCAACAGGGAAGGAGGAGGAGGAGGGAGGGGGAAAAGATATAGAGAATAAGTAGCATAGACAGTAGGTAGAAAATAGACAGGGGAAGGGTAAGAATAGTATGGGACATGTAGACACCAAAGAACTTAAGACACATGGACATGAACTAAAGGGGGGAATGTGGGTGGGAGGGGATGGGCAGGGTGGTGGGGAGTGAAGGGGGAAAATGGGCCAACTGTAATTGCATAATCAATAAAATAAAGAATTTAAAAAAAGAAAAAAATAGGAAAACAAGGCACAGGAAATAAGTCACTTAGCAGGTTCACACAGGGAGAAAGGGCAATAGTCATAATTCAGATTTCCTTCTCTCATATTATATAAATAAAAAAAGAAAGAAGCCAGCTTGCATTTTACCACTTTACTACACTTTTCCTCCTACATGTCTGACATTATTCTAGGATGTTTAATGGAACTAGAGCTTGAAGTAAAATGATACAGCTGGGAAATAAAGAGAAAAAAGGACATTCCAAACAGTAGCAGAAAATCTTACAGAAAGATATTAAGTTGTGATATGGCCAGATATATAGCCCCAGAAAAACATTAAGTGTTCATAGTGATTGAAATAAAGGGTCCCATTGCACTTGTGACAGAGGAGGCAAGTAAGGAACACATTACAGGTGTGATTTTTAATGCTAAGCTGGAAAATGTATTGGATGTTTTCAAGTAGGAGAGAAGCATGTTCTAATTTGTATTTAGGAAAAATGTTCTATCCTGCCTACCAACAGTAATACTGGAAAGAAAATTTACTAGGTTTGTCTTTGAATCTGGAGCTAAACAATTTATGTCCCTATTAATTTCTACAGTACTGTCAGCATCAGTAAATTTCCCAGTGGAAAAATAAATGTTAAGGAATCTTGAGTCCTGACTTCCAGCAAAACCTAGTTTGATATTTAAGAAACTCCTCATGTTCTAAAACTGAAATGATTTTTATCAATATATGTTTGCTTTAGGCATTTCATCATTAGTTGGCATTCTTGACTTTGAGCAGACATGTCTTATTAACATGGACCATAGCACTATTTTATGGTTCCTTCTAGTGCCACTATAAATTAATGGAGTATTGGTGCCCACAGCGTGGATTCCATGTTCAGAAGAGCAAATCGAAGACAATGGATGGCTTCTCTAAGGACAAGATTCTCCAAAGTTTATTCTGTGTTATAAGGAATATTAATTAAGTTTTAAGTAATTTTACCAGAGAACATCTCAATGGCTTTAATATGTTTATATTCCTTATATATCAAGGAGAGGTTGCCAAAACACATTTGCCAAGGGACACTTTCATCCTAAGCAACTTGAGACTATACATGAGAAAATTCTATTGTAACAATGATCAAGTCACAACATATCAGACATTTACTCTGTTACTAACATTCTGGTAGCAAATTTATTTTTGTAATTTCATTGAATGTAACACTTAAAATAACTCTATACAGTAAGCATGTAACTAACAGTGAGAAAGTGAAGTTCAAAGAAGTTAAATGCATACACTTATTGGCATAACTGGCATTTGGAATTTAAGATGTATAACTATAAAGTCTCTTGTCACTATGTTTCAGATAAAAGTTTATTCAAACCTGTAAATAAACTGACAATTGAAGGAGGTGGTAATACCAAGGACACAGGCCTGGAAAAAAATGGATCTGCCTTTTCACCCAGTGATCCCACTTCTGGGAATATGAACAAAGGAAGCCCAAACACTAATTTGAAAGAACATAAGCACCCCTCTGTTCATTGCAGCATTATTTACGATCATCAAGATATAGAAGCAGCACCACCAGTGTCCATCAGTAGATGAGTAGATAAAACAATGGTGGGACATTTACCCAATGGAATACTACTGGGCTGTAAAAAAGAAAATTTTACCCTTTGCAACAGTATAGACGGACCTGGAGAACATCATGCTAAGTGAAATAAGTCAGTCAGAGAAACACAAATACAATATGATTTCACTCATTCATAGAATCTAATGAACAATTTGAACTAATGAGGAAAATGGGAAGAGACTCATAGAGAGCAGGAGGACAGCTAGTTGGGAATAGGTTGGGGGTACAGGGATTGAACAAAAAGGAAAAAGGACTTGGACAGGGACAGCAGTGTGGTGATTGCTGGGGAAATAGGAATATAAGGGAATAAATGGTAATGGAAAAAACACAATAAGGAATAAATTTAAAAAATCAATCCAATAAAAACAATCTTCAGTCATTGCTGTGACAATATAGTTGGGCTACCTGAACACTCAGGATTCTTTGGTTCAAAGCTTGTAAAAATCTGGTTTGAATGTTTTGTTATCAACTTGTATATATGTGACATCTTAAATTATCTTAGAATATAAATACAAAGTAAAAAAAGTTAAATTGAAAAAAATTCACTAAGGACAAAATGTCTACCTGTGGGAGTCTAACATAACAGTGAAGTCTTACAAGGCAGGATGTTTGAAATATACTTAGGGCTCTCTCTGTTTAAAGACCAAAGGCCCATCTCTAAGAGGAAAAGAGAGAAGGAAGTGGAACAAGAAACTTCAGGGTCTGGGAAGTTACCATATTTTGCCATGCATAAAACACACCCAAGATTTTGTGTGCATTATACATGGGATTATTACAGCCACTATTATATCATGGCATGTAATCATTTACCCATGCATAACACCCATCCTTATTTTCCCCTCAAATATTTTGGCAAAAATATACATTATACACAGGAAAATATGGTAAGTGAAGAGAGCTGGAGCGTAGGAAGAAATTGAATTGTAGCCACCGCAACAAAATAAATAAAACCTGGTGAGCATTACTACCTGGAACCATGGTGATACTCAGGTGTGGACGAAGAGTTGCAAAGCGGGTAGAGTTCTCACTTTAAAGACCTGAATTCAAACCTGGATCTGTCATTTACCAGCTTTAGTTAACCATCTTGAAACTTAGTTTATGAATCACAATAATAATATCTTTCTCCTGTGGTGGTTGTTAAAAATGGAGACAAGTGTATAAATGTGTTGACATAAGACCTAGCAATTAAAAATGTAAGAAAATGATAGAACTAGCACTACATTAAAGAATTATGTGCATTCATTTGACCAAAATTGTTACACAGAGTAAGATCTACTCAGTAGCAACACATTAATATTTGTTGGAATTGATCATTTTTTCTTTATGCAAAGTGTTAGGAATGTATTTTATGTCAATATAGACTATATTGAGATGTCATTTAATTTTCTCAATTAACATATCTGATTTATTATAATTGCACAGTAGAATTTTTGTACTATCCTGTATCATATTTTTATTCTGTGTATTTCTGCTTGAACTTTTGTGCAGATTTTTGAAATACTGGGGAAGGAACAGGTTCTATATGTGTTGGTGGATACACAGCCCCATGGTGTATATGTTATTATTGTTCAGCTTTTTATCAAAACTTCTGTATGTAAAAATCCATAGATTTTTAAGCACACAGTTTTATTAGATCCAACAAATGTATATGCTATTATTAACATGTTGAACACTTCTATAACCCTAGGAAGTTTTCTTATACCCATTTCCAGGCCGTTTCCCTCAGATACAATAACCAAATTGTACTTCTCTCATGATAGATTAGTTTTGTCTATTCTAGGACAATATGTAAATGATTGATACATGATATACTTTTCCCTGTAAGATTTCTTTCACTCAGCACAGTGAGTTGGTTACAACCATTTTTCTCTTCCTCCAGCAATGTGTGGGAATTCTCATTCTTCTACATCCTAATAAATATTTAATATTTTAGTCTTCTTTTTTAAAGATTTTATTTATTTATTTTTAGAGAGGGAAGGGAGAGGGAGAGAGAGAGAGAGAGAAACATCAATGTGCGGTTGCTGGGGGACATGGCCTGCAACCTAGGCATGTGCCCTGACTGGGAATCGAACCTGCGATGCCTGGTTCACAGCCCGCGCTCAATCCACTGAGCTATGCCAGCCAGGGCTATTTTAGTCTTTTTATGTAAATATGTTTGCATGGTATGTCATCATGGTTTTAATTTTCATCTTTCTAATAATTAATGAGGTTAAATATTTTTGTACTTAATGGTTATTCATAAATCTTCCTTTGTGAGTTGTCATGTTTAAGTATTTTGCTTATTTTTTAATATCAGGATGTTTTACTTTGCAATACTGAGTTGTACTTTTCTAGATATTTATAATAGAATTTTTGTCAGATATATGATTTCTGATTATTCTCTATTATACTGTATTATTTGGATCACGCTGTTTTATATCATTTTTAAGTCTCTGTTTTTTTAAATCTGGGATGTTAGATCAGTTGCATTTGATGTGATATTTTTACATGATTCAATTTAAACCCACCATTTTGTTTTCCATTTTTTCCATTCATCTTCTATTTCTTTGTATGAATCTTATGTATTGCCTTCCCCTCCTTTCTTCTGCTTTGTTTGTGGGACTAATTAAATTTGTTTTATGATAATTTTTATCTCCTTTGTTAGCTTACTAGCCATACTGTTTAACTATTTTAGTAATTGCTTTGGGGTTTATTTTATACATATACAACTTACCATAGTCAGCTTTCAACTAATATTATAACACTTTACATATAAAATAGGAATCATGAAACAGTATACTTTTTTTTCCTTTGCCTTAAGACTTTTCACTTTTGTTATAATACATTTTACTTCTATTTTCATTTTTAATTTTGTTTTTAAGAAGTTCATCAAAGTGCATTAAAATGTCCTCAGTAGCCCTGGCTGGTGTAGCTCAGTGGCTTGAGCGCAGGCTGCGAACCAGGCACCGCCGGTTCGATTCCCAGTCAGGGCACATGCCTAGGTTGCAGGCCATGTCCCCCAGGAACCACACATTGATGTTTCTATCTCTCTCTCTTTCTCCCTCCCTTCCTCTCTAAAAATAAGTAAATAAAATCTTTAAAAAAAATGTCCTCAGTAAATATTGCATAATGATCATTTGGACAGCCCCTGGCCTCCTGAAAGCAAGATATCCTTTATATCCAAGATGGGGCACCTAATGTTTCAGTGACCCACTAAAGACTTTAATTTCAGGTGAGTATGTACTTCACAACTAACACTGGTGGATAATTTCAAATATACTACTTTATTTCCTCTACTGCCACTTGGAGCTTAGCAAAAAGAAGCAGGGGAACCAGAATCCGGATTTCCTGCCTCCTGCTTCTGTGTTCTTTCATCTTGCTGGAGGCACTGGCTT
The DNA here is from genome assembly GCA_004024845.1 of Tonatia bakeri. Lineage (NCBI taxonomy): Eukaryota > Metazoa > Chordata > Mammalia > Chiroptera > Phyllostomidae > Tonatia > Tonatia bakeri. The sequence continues at coordinate 248,453 of PVIA01001731.1, read as the reverse complement.
TACCCCTCTACATTTTAGTCATAATTTCAGTATCTGTCTATGAAATGAGATAACTTATTTGCCATATTAGCTCCCAAATACAAATATTTTCCAAACATCAGCTTATCATTACCCTAGAAATCAAATCTATAGTCAATGTGTATGATTAGTGTTATTTTATATCACCTTTTAAAAATGCATATGAGCAAGCAGGTAATTTTCTAAAAACTGAGGCTATCTTCACTACTGTGTCTGTTTATCATAATGACAGGACATAAGATATGTTAAGGAAAAGAAACAACAGATTGAAAAAAGGCTGCAAACCATAACTTTCACAACAGTATATTAGGAAACCCTAACTGCTGAGCTACGAAAGAAAACCAACTGATGGTGGGAGCTCTGAAACAAAAATCACAACAAATCTTAGAAACCATTAAAACTGATGTGATAATAAATCTGTTCCATAAAATTCTGGAAAGCCAACTTTGTGGATGTGACTGATAAAGATATTCAGAATAAATACTGGGAGGAAAAGTAACATATTTCCCTGTTATGCCACAGAGAATAGGCAAACTGAGTTAGCCTTTATATAACAAATTGAATGAATAGGAATTATTTTTCTACATAACCTAAAACTGCATTAGGACCTACTTAAAGAGCTATGTCTCTACAGAAATTAAAAAGGCATAATCTCGGTTGCAACAGGAATGAGGCCAAACACTTCTCTTTCTGCTTTTGAGGGGTGGGGTATTTGGTAGGATGATAGGAGAGGAGAGGAAAATGTCTCTCTGGACTAGAATGTCAGATTGTCTTTCTTCTTCGGACGTCAGAGTAGTTCAATTAGATCAAATATAAAGATTTATTTTATATGTTTGTATATACTTTATAATAAATAAAAAGCAAATATCTTAGGTGTTAGTCTCCATCAGTTTTGGCTACCACCCACAGAAAATGGAGAACATTTATACCACTACAATAATTGCTTATGTCTTTTCAGTTAACCCTCACTCATAAGCAGACTTGTCCAAATTTATATCAGATTGATTAGTTTGGTCATCCATAAGTTTCATGAAAATAGAATCATCTAGACTTCTACTTCTGGTCAAGACAAAGTAACTGGGTTAGATCTAACCTCCCACTTAAAACAAAAAGTCAGAGAAAATATATGAATTAAAAAGGGGTTTTATGACAGTGGACATCAAGCAACAAAAATCAGTGATCCCTCAGACATAGGAAACAAATGAGTGGAACCTTGCAGGTGATCCAGTTTGCTGCCTTAAGAGAAATTTCAAGTGGCTGCTTAGAGCTGAGAAACCCAAGCAGAGCTGGAAAAACTCCCTGAGTAAAGAACATAGTGCTGAGTCCAGGGAGGTCAGAGTGCCTAGAGTCTGCAGGGACAAGATTTAGGAGATACACTCAGGCCTTCCCGCTTTTATGCAGCAAAGTACTAACCAGATTATGTGCATGAGTGAAAAATGTCAAAGTAAACAGCCACTATAAGTAATTAAAAGGAAGAGTACCTAGCACTCATACAGATCAGGAGTACCCAGCTGGGCAGGAACAACAAGTAGCTTATAGGGTACTGGGTGGAATACTCAGTAAGGTCTTGCTGAAGTAGAAAGGAATAATTATTTCTAGCTTTATGACTGCTCTGTCCCACATAACAATCATCAAGAGCAAGACCTGAAAGGATCAAACTGTTTCCAAGTAATGTAACTGCATCCCAGGGACAAAAATATATATTTTAGGAACACAAAAATATCAGTCAATAAATAATGTAAAATCCACAAAGTCTAGCATTCAATAAAAAATATTAGGCATGCAAAGAAAGAAAGAAATGAAGGAAAAGGAAAATCAAGAATAAATCAATCAATAAAAATCCACTAAGAGCTAATACAGCTGTCAGAAATTTTACATGACAGACATTAAAACAGTAACTTATTACTGTATTAGACATGCTTTAAAAGACTGAAAAATATTTAATGTATAAAAATATGAAATAAATAAAAAGTAGAGCCCTGAGTGATGTGGCTCAGTGGATTGTGTGCCAGCTGCAAACCAAAGGGTTACCAGTTTGATTCCCAATCAGGGCACATGCCTGTGTTGCGGGCCAGGTCCCCAGTAAGGGGCACATGAGAGGCAAACATGGATTTTTCTCTCCCTCTCTTTCTCTCTCCCTTCCCCTCTCTCTAAAAATAAATAAATAAATAAAATCTTTACAAAAATAAATCTCTCTAAAAATAAATTAATAAAAGAATCTTAAAGTAGAGATGAAAACTATAATACATCAAGAGAAATTACCCACATCTGTGCCAAAATTTTCAAAAATTTTATAGGTGTTATCTACCTTCTTTTCCACTAAATTCCTTAAGATTTTGCAATAGTAGATTTTGTTAGTTGGTTGGTTGGTTTGGTTGGTTGGTTGGCTGGTTTTATCCTCTACTCATTGCAACATCTGGGTCATCTTTTTGTCCATTACTGTTGACTTTCCTTTCATGAGTGTGGGTCATAATTTATTATTTTTTATAATTTTTAATTGACTGCTGAATGTATTATGACAACTTAGTAGGAATTAAAGTAAGTTATATCCATCTTAGAAAGTTCTGTCTCTCTTCTGACAGTGTGCTAGAGAAGGGGGTGGGTTGATGTGTGGCAAGGCCCTATTGCTTTGGGCTGTTGCATATTTAGTTTGATTCAGTTTCAAAAGTAGGATCAAAATTTTATTATGACTGTTAGCCATAAGTGGGAGAAATGTTTTTAACTTTCTGACAGGCAATTAAGATGTAATGTATCTTCTGGCAGAACAAACCCTAAACCCAGATTTAAAAGCATGCTCTTTATAAGTAATGAAACCTTAACCTCCTAAGTTTCAGCTGTCTAATCCACAAACTGGATTTATTAATAACTCCATCATAGGATGGGTACACGGAATCCAGAAGGTAAGAGTTTTAAAGTGCTTAAGAGAGTATGTGGCTCCTAAAATTTGGCAAAGGAGTAAATAGAATTCTAAACTTAGGTTGTCAGACACCAGTGCCATATTCTTAGAGTCTTGGAGAATTGTAGAGGCATGCTGTGGACATAACACCAGAGGCTAAGGTATATGGTGGTTGCCAAATTATACCAACTTCTTGGGGTGAATTCAATCCTACAAAGCTAGTAAGTTTTATATTCAAGTATTTAAATACAGAACTTGAAAGTGATCGATTTGAATATATTGGTGGTGGGAAAGAGCTTATGGAAGCCACACTATTGTGACGACCATGAGAAACCCATTCCATCTGGCACAGCTTTCCCCATGAACAAGATGAGGAAAATGGATCAGATGGGCAGAACTGTAGAACCTGCTGAAAGGCACTTAAAAAGAGAAAATAATTGGCTAATTTTTCCAACATAGTGAGGCTGTGACTTTTAATAAATTATTTAATAACTACAAGGATTATACACTTGAATCCCACTCAAACAATTAACTAGCTGTAAATCCAGTTTGAAAAAGTTGTTATGGATGTGTGTGTGTATAAAAAACAGGGTCAGTGAAAATTAAACTTTTGAAGTCAAACTTTCCTGGATTTCAATCTCCAACTCTAAAACACACTATCTACATAACACATGACACATAACACATAACATTAGACACATGAGTTCACATCTCTGTCTCAATTTCTTTCTGTGTAGAGTGAGGATAATAGCAATAATAATACCCAGGTAAGTCAGATACCACCATGGCAAATGAGATAAACCACATAAAATGTGATATATAAAAATATACACTGTAAATGCTTAATAAATGTTAGATTTTACTATGGAAGGAAGGAGTGCCATCTATAATCTGGGATGAGATACATATCTGGAAAGTGTATGTGTATGTAATCCATGTAGAATTTTATTTAAAGGCCAGGTTTTGAATATTCAACATACAGTAAAAAATTGTGTAAATGGGCCAACTTAATATTAAAGGATGCAATGATTTAATTTACATAGTAGTTTTCAAAGGAATTAGCTGTTCACTGCAACTTAGTACTGACTCCCCTTATCGATATAAACACAGGCACAGCCTACCTCTACATTTTTGCCAATGGTTACATTATTATTATTATTATTATTAACATTCATTCTTTTCACACAATTTATCTAACCTTATTTTTATATTTTTGTCTGACTAAGTTTTCCAGGCTCTAAAAGTATATAATGATTTTGTAAGAATAGTGTACAGTCATCCTGAATTCTAACTTCAGAATGACTGGGGGCTACAGAGAAACCAAATTCTGAAAAAGACAAACATTTGATGTTTTTATATTTCCATGGACTTAAAGAATTGCCTCACAGAAATCATATTTAAACTGTAAGTTAACTAAAAAGAAATGGAAACTATTAGAAGATAATTACATAAAGAGGTCAGCACAGAGTATGATGGTAAATTTATATTTAATATTAGCTTTCATTTTTAAGTTAATTTAAACTTTCATTTTTATGGTGCCAATTTTAAATAGTTTTATTTAAGACATCCACTTTATACAGTGCTTATAAAGTGTATCATTTTTTTCCCTGTGCACATAGTCCATGTTCAAGTATCAAGAATGCTCAGTTTTATTATACAACAGCTCAACTTTTAAAACTGCCTTGGAATTTGCTTCAAATCTGAGTGTTTCAATGTTTGGTGTGGAACAATGCTAAATCTATAGAAGAGGTTGGCTTTATCAACCCCTTCAATGATGGACCTAAAGGAGGCATCCCCAGATTGGAGGGGCTCTACCTCAAGGGAGACCCCCAGGCATTTCTCTTGGCATGCCTCCTACACTCTGATACACTTTAGTGATGACTGGGTTGCAGACTTTTTTCCACCTCTTTCTGCTGATGTTTAAATTCTTCCTTTTCTGCACTCTGATTCTTATCAAGACAGTTGATGATTTCACTGCACTTGACAAGAATCTTCTGTCTGTTCTCATCACTGATCTTGCCTTGAAGTTTTTTTATCTTCAACAGTTGCTTTCATGCTGAATGCATATGAGTCAAGTGAGTTTTTGGAAGACACCTTGTCTCACTGCTTCTTATCTTCAGCTTTGTAATTCTCAGCTTCCTGGACTATGCACTCAATGTCTTCCTTGTTCAGGCGACCCTTGTTGTTAGTGATGGTCATCTTACTCTCTTTTCCTGTACTCTTATCCACAGCAGAGACACAAAGGATGCCATTGGAATCAATATCAAAACTGACATCAATATGGGGAATGCCATGAGGTGCAGGAGGTGTGCTTGTGAGTTCAAACTTGCCAAGCAGGTTGTTGTCCTTGGTCATGGCACGCTTTCTTTCATAAACCTGAATGAGCACACCAGGCTGGTTCTCAGGATAGGCAGGGTGAAAGTCTGTTTCTGGTTGGTAGGAGTGGAAGTATTACACTTAATGAGGACAGTCATGACTCCACCAGCAGTCTCAATGCTGAGGGAAAGAGGAGTGACATCCAACAACAGCAAACCTTGAACATTTTCAGGTTTGTCTCCAGACAGGATGGCTGCCTGGATAGCTGAACCATAAGCATCAGACTCATCAGAGCTGATGCTCTTATTCAGCTCTTTTCCACTGAAGAAGTCCTGCAGGACTTTCTGAATCTTGGGGATATGGGCAGAACCCCCAACCAGGACAGTATCATAAATCTGGGACTTGTCAAGCTTGGCATCCCAAAGGACTTTCTTTATAGTGTCCAGGGTGCCATGAAAGAGGTCAGCATTTAATTCTTGAAATAGAGATGGTCGATAGAGGTATAGTAGTCAATTCCTTCATAGAGTGAATCAATCTTAATACCAGCCTGGGTCTTGAAAGAGAGACTACCCTTAGCATAGTCACAAGCAGTATGAAGGTGATGAATAGCCCTCATATTCTCACTGAAATCCTCCTTGTCCTTGCACTTGAATTCTGCAATAAAATGGTTGCCCATCTGGTTGTCAGTCTTCTACACCTAAGTGGGTGTCACCAACTGTAGATTTGACTTCAAAGTTTCTATCTTCAATTGTGAGCACTGACACATCAAAAATACCACCTCCCAAGTCAAAGATCAGCACATTTTTTTCAGCTCCAACCTTTTGCCTAAGCCATAAGCAATAGCAACAACAATTGGCTCATTGATGATTCAAAGTACATTGAGACCAGCGATAGTTCCAGCATCTTTGGTAGCCTGACACTGAGAATCACTGAAGTAGGCAGGTACTGTGAAAATAGCATTGGTTAACAGTCTTTCCAAGGCTTCTGTGATTTCCTTCATCTTTGTTAAAACCATAGATGACAGTTTTTCTGGACAGAAACTTTTGTCTCTCCCTTGTATTCTACTTGGACCTTGTGCTGGCCATCATCATTCACCACCCTGAAAAGCCAATGCTTCATATTAGATTGGACAAGAGCATCATCAGATCTATGTTCAATTAAGCATTTGGCATAAAAAAACATGTTGGTAGGATTCATACAACCTGATTCTTTGCAACATCACTGATTAATCATTTGGTATCAGTAAAGGTAACATAACTTGGGGTGGTTTGTTTTTCCTGACTGTTGGCAATTATTTCTACTTTTCCATGCTGGAAGACACCCACACAGAAGTAGGCAGTGCCAAGATCAAAGCCAAGTGTAGTTTCCCTAGACGTGGTTGCTTGAGTGTGCACACAGCTCCCAAAGACCTGGATCAGAATGGCTCTCCCGTGCTGAATCTAAACTTTCATTTTTAAATGCATTTTGGACTTATTGTAATCAACAGAAAGGAGAAAATGTAGTAATATAGAAAGTATAGACTTGAGAAAGTTATCTACCCTCATAGGTTGAATGTGTTTCTTATTCCATCCAGTATGCTTGTAGACTGATTTTTATCTTCATATATGAAGTAGTCTGTTCCCAGCTCATGGGGTCCACAGCAATGTGGCTGAGTCGAGACAAATTCACACAGACTAGAGTCCTGTGGAGGAAAAGGGATGGCACGGCCACTCTTGCAAGAGGAGAGCACCTTGACCCTTGCCTTGACAAGCTTTTATTGCTTTTCTGGGCACATTACATTGAGGATGGTCCTCCTTTACTGTATTTTTCAGACCATAAGATGCACCTAGGTTTTAGAGGAGGAAAAAATATTTTTAAGCAAAAAATGTGGTAAAATATTTAATAACATAAATAACATAATATTTCACCAATATAAATGTAAACAGAACTCAACAGCATCATTAACAACCATTATTCCTCCCAGATTGGGGGGGGGCAGCATCTTATAGTTCAAAAAATATGGTACTATGCACAGGTTCACTTTAGGTGGTTATCATTTACAGAAAACAAAGGAGAGGATGTTGCTAATTATATAAAAAAAACGATACTTTCAAATGCAAAGGGAAAAGTGATTGAACTGGTTACACTGGTCTTTGGAAAGTTTAGCATAGATTTTAGGAAGTTACTTTAAAGATATGCAGTAAACATTTGCTGCCTCAATTCAGAGTGAGAGAATTTTAGCAAAAAGCAAGTCACAAAGTGGCCTAAGTACCATGCAGACCTGATTCCCCATGGGAGAACCCATCTGTGGGTGTGGGTTCTGTGTGCTGGACCTCACTTTCCACTGGCCTTTCTGAGTGGGAGCTGGGCCCACACCACACAGAACAGTCTCCTATAAACATGTATGCATGTGTACTTCACATAATCACATAATGAAAAATTTACATATACCATTACAGCCCTTGATAGGAAGAATTTTTAAAACTCAGTAATTATATAAACAATTTTGATCCAATCTTACCAGATTTCAGTTTTTAAAACAGTTTTCTCCATATTAAAATTTCTCTTTTGGCTGCTTGATGGCAAGATCCTCAAGCAGACTTTTACTAAGAAGAATAATTTGAGAACTACAAGCTGATTTTACATGATTATATATAGGATCTGAATACCAGAGTCTCTTATTTATTACTTATGGTATTACCCAATAGCAAAGACATATTAGCTACCTAATTTATGTCTCACATGAAGGATTATAAAATGCTAATTTTTTGGAAAGCTTACCTAGGATGGAAGAATCTTTGTATAGTATTTTCACTCTGTAATAATTCACTGGTCATAATAGTGTACTAAGTGCTAAGAAAGAAATATGTTTTAGATTTGGGAAGCACCATAATAAGTGGATGTCTTTTACAAATGGAAATCCTGAAGCCTAGATGATTTGCATAATTTGTCTCAGGTCATACAATAACTTAATGACAGACCCAGGTCTAAAAACAGAACCAACTCATTTTCTACTGCAGTTTTAGAACATACTAAGAGATAAATTGGAAAAGAGAAAAGAAGTTTAAGGAGTTTCAACTTGTCTCACACTGACTGAAAACTTAATGCACAACATTTCACTTCAGAAAAAGGTGCATCCTCAAGTTATCATGGTTTTAATTACTCTCCTATTGACCCCTATATGAACCACTTTACCTAACTACAGGTTATTGGAAATATTTAAATTAAAAGTTTCTTTTTCTAAGAAATAAAATAAACCCATCAAAGGTATTTGGGGAACTAATTTACAAGGCCACATTTTTAGCTTTCAAAATTTTATCCACTTATGGAGACACATCTAAGTTTATCTGAGCCTCCTAGTTGGATGGCATCATTTCAATCACCAAATGCTTGTAAAATTTGTTTTTAATTTAAAGATGAAATGACAATGTAACACATGTCAAAACATTTCTATTTTATTTTATATTTTCTCTTTTTCCTTTTCATTGAATTTATCGAGGTAACACTAGTTAACAAAATTATACAGATTTCAGGTACACAGTTCTACAATACCTGTACGCTGGATTGTGTGTTCACCACCTCAAGAAAAGTCTCCTTCTATCACCATTTATCCCTCTATACCATCCTTCACCTCCCTCCCCTCCACTCCCCCCAGCAATCACCACACTGTCATCCATGCTCATGATTTTTTAAAACTATAAAATGCTATGTTATTAGGTAATGTCCTTTGTTTATCCTTTGCTGTAGATACCAATTCTAATTTTCCTAGTAGCAGTGTTCCTTTATTACTATTTTTTCTCAATGATTTCTTTCCTGCTCACCACATCATCATAATATGGTGAAATTCATGAAGAGAAAATATAAAAGAAGTATCTTTTATAGAGATACTATAGAGATCTTCTTCTTCATGAAGAAGAAATATAAAATATAAAAGAATTCATATTATGAATTTCATCATAATATGGTGAAATTCATGAAGAGAAAATAGATTATGCATTATCTATTTCTATATTTATATTATTTATTTTTTCTCAATATAATAAGGAATCAAATGAATATGCTTTTGTTGAGTGTTCAATAAAGACATTTTCAAATGCAAAATATCAAAAGAAAGGAGATGAAGAAGATGAAAAAAAGGAGAAGCTTCTATAATATGCTAAATATATGTAAATAATCATATCTTACATTTTTCAAATAACTTATCTCTCAATATGGTCCTTACTGTAGTGAAAGTAACTAAAATTCAGGATATTTTTGGAGGTGGTTATGGCGCAGTGCAAAGTAGGCTCACTGGGTCTGTCATTAGAAAATTGGTTTCAGGTCCTTTCTTACCTATACTTAGTTCATTTAATACAATATTGTCCTTAATTTTGTTATCAGTGACATATCCTCACTGAACCACTTGTTATACCAAATCTCTGGACCTTAGCTGTTATGTTTTGTCTGTTTAATATTTGTTGAATAGTGTCTCCCTAATAAGACTTTTCTATCATTGCTCATAAAAAGTCATTTGTTAGCAATACCACTGTTTTATTGTAAATAACCTGACTTTAGTATTCTACAGCTTCACTTTAATCATGTAGTTGTCTGTTTCTTTTTGTTTATCCTGCTTTAGATTTATTGAGATTTCTAAATTCCTGAATTAGTGTCTTACAAAGTTTGTGGAAAGCTCTTGACTGTTTCCTCCTCAAATACTGTCTCAGCTCCGTCTAGTTCACTTTACCATTGCAATCAGAATCAAATATATTGTAGCTTTCTTATGCTCTCCTATTTGTCTTAACATTCATTCATTTCTTAGCAACTTATTTAACATATTTATTCTCTAGCTTAGTCTACTCTTTAGCTCATCTATTCTATTATTAAGATCACATATATGTGCTTTATCTCTATATGCATATGTGTTTTGTGTGCATAAGCCATGACTTTAAAAAATATCTATATCTATTTTGCTTTTATTAATCTGCTAGTTCCTTATTATTTTTAGACGTTTATTTTATTAAACATGTTAAATATAACTATTTTATGTTTTGTAAGTTTTGAAGCCTTTGAAGTTCAGATTCTATCTTATTTTTGCCCCCACATTTCACACTTCACTCCCACTAAAAGGCCTGGTTTCCTCCTGTGTTTTGTCATTTCAGATACTTTGGAAATTTATCTGGGAGAAGTTTTTTAAGGTCTGAATTGAAAATACATTATCCAGGGAGAATTTGTGTTTGTTTCTACAATTTAAAGCCACCTTAAATCAACTCTTTCCCAAGAGTTTTTTGTACTATGCAGGATGATCTTAAATTTATCTGCAAAGATTTGTGAAGACTGACTGGGGTTTAGAAAATCTCAGAAACTTCACTTCTTTCTTTCATCAAGTATTACAAATAATATATGGAAATTTCCTTGATTTGTTTTTCTGTATAATGTGACTACTTCCTGTTTGCCATTATTCTGATGGTAGAGTCCCATAATGATGGGTGTGGTTTTACAGAGGTCTCTATATAAGATAATCTTGGTTAGGTACTTTATAAGAAATTGTACTTATAATGAATGAAAAATAGTATTAAACTAAAAACAATTCTTTTCAATTATATTGGAGGTGAAGCATTACTGCCCTCACAGCAACATGTATCAAATGTATTCTTTGACCCTGAATTCCTAATTTGTTGAGAATATATAATGTATATATAATTTCACACATACGAAATAACAAATGTACACTGTTAGTCCTTGTAAAACTCTGTTGATGGTAAAACATTGCTAGCATATTTAATAATCTATGAAATATGATAAAAATATGTTGTTGGAGAAAAGAATGCAGATTTTATATAGTAACATAGAAAGGCTCCAGAATTTATTGGGGAGAAAAGTACAGTTCAGAACAATGTATATAGGATGATATATTTTGTGTAAAATAAAGGGAAAAACAAAAATGTAAATTTTAATTTGTTCATGTTTACATAAAGAAATAACTAGAAGGATACATAAGAAAATAATCTTAGTTATTTATGGAGATGAAGGTAAAAATTATGTCAGTGCAGTCAAAGGTAGAAGTGAATGTTTTTAAGATACTCATTTTGATAAAATTTAGAGATTTTCAGACTTGTTAACATATAAATAATTTAAATAATTGAAAATAGACATATTTAAATGTCAAATATTTTTACTTATTTTCCAAGAGCAGCTGATGTATCAGACTACTAGAAATAGAAATAACCTTGTAAAATGTTTAAAGCAATATATATACCTTACAAAACTAGAAATGAAAAATCACCCATCTGTGAAAAAATGTAGATTTAAATTTGTTTATATTTACATGTAGAAATAACTAGCAGGATAGCAGAAATATAACAAAGTAATTAAGTAAGAGGATGACAATTATATCAATTGCCCCTCCCTGAATCATGGATGTTAATGAAGGAAATGGCATTGCTACTTCTCCCATATACAGATATGTACACACATGTGCATATGTGGATACATATATGTGTATATATGCATACATTTAGATATAGAGAAGCATTATATGCACCCACAATCTAATAACTATACATACCATTTTTCTGAAATAGATTTGTATTAGTTATACTGTTTTTCTCTTAATTATACTATGGGAATATTTCCATGGCAGTTCAGAGTATTCTAATACCTGGATGTATTTTTTCTCATTTATTCAAAGTGAATTTTTTGCTAGACATTTAAATTGCTAGTCTTTATAATTTACTAAAAAATTGCAATAAAATTTCATTTTTGTTCCATTTTCAAATAATATATTTTTTCTTGCCTTAAATTCCTTCTAGAACAATGTAAAATATAAATAAAATATTTAAAAATATAGCTTTCCTTATAGAAAAATATTACAACTGATTATTTGTTTCTCTATATTTTTATTAGTCCATAAGCTCATTGACAAAAGATTTTGTGAAATAACTTCATTTTTGTGTTTTTTATTCCTACAGTAGTGTCTTCTGTATAAAGAATGTTTAATAAAGGTTTAATGAATACATGGCCACATTCTAACTTCCCTAAGTAAAATAAACATCCACTTGTGTTCTCTGCCCCAGTAACACACACACATGCATGCTTGCACACATAAGTAAATATATATATTATTCTTATTTTGGTATAAAAAAGGTATAATGTTATTTACTGTTTCATTGGATTTTGTTGAGATCTGATTCATTAAACTAAAATACTTTGGGTATAAAGTAAGACTCTAATGCACCACAATTAGTCAGATGTAAACAGAGCTTGGCATGTTTCACTTTAGCTCTCTGTCTGAAAAGAAGTTATTTCATTAAAATATTTTTAGTTGTAAAAATTTCATTAGCTTTCCACTTATAAATTTTAATACCTCTTTTTCTTCAGGTATCTTTGCTTAACTTTCAAAGAATTATATTCATGAAATTTCTTTCAGTACAATTACAGTCTAAGTAGCCCAGTGTAGCCATGGCTAATGATCAATATCTGAGCAAAAAAAAATAGCCATTCATCTTTAAAAGTCTGAAATTAGAGGTTTTTAGGACAAAATGAGAATTTGTTTTCATCTCAAACCAAATTGTTGTTTGTCAGGAAAAATTAACGCATTTTGAAGAACCACAAGATGAAAATAATTCTGATATAGGCTGCAATTTCTTTTTTGCAAGCCGGTATTTATTTAAGACTATTTTGTTTTCACTGTGCATATTTCTGGATTTTCCCTCCCAAGCCATTTGCTGTTTTATAGCAAATGAAAATATGTTTGCGGAAATTGCATATAAAACTGTTTATTGAGACTTAAATCTTCTGTGGCTATTTTTTTTTAACTTCACAGTTGTAGTTTCTCTCTCTCTCTCTTACTCTTTCTCTCTCCCTGCTTCTCTCTCCTCTCCACCCATCAACTTCTTACTCTCTCTCCAAACAGCTTCAGTATCATTAAAATCTCATATCATATATACCCTTGGTCTGTCATTCATTCCAATAGTTTGGCTAGGACACACTGAGGTAAAGTTCAGCTATTTAATGCTACTGAGTAGATGAGTAAAGAAACAATAGTTGCATGCCCAGGATCCAAGAACATTCATATATTGCCTATAACATAAGAAAGTAAATTTTGCATATTATATTGGTTAGAATTTAGGTATGGCTACATACAGAGATATGATAGTGGCTTAACCAAAACAGAAGTGTTATTTTTTTCTGTAGGTAAATCCAAGTGTAAGCAGGTTAGCACTAGTACCGCAGTGCCATAGTGGTTCAAAGTGGGGGGCTTCCACTTGACTGCTACACCATTCCTGAAGTGCAGTCAAAGGATCTGGATAGGGAAAAATGGAGGAAGAACCTTGATCCCACTGAAAACAATTGCTCCAAAAGATGCACCAACCTCTCTTCTCTCCGATGTTACCTTGACTGGAATTAAAATGGCTTACCTGGCTGCCAGGGAGTTATGAAAAAGTGGTAGATGGTTACAAGCCCACCTAAAATTTAGAGATTTCATTACTGGAGAGGTCATAAATTAGGAGTCTCAGGAGATTCATTTGATTATTTTTAGTAAGGTATAGAAAGACAGTTTCTATAAAGGGAAGAGAAATAGTAGGGTGACAAAATAAAAGATGTAGAATGAAAAGTGTTTCTTAATTGGGGCTCTTATTCAATATTTTCATGCTGATGGGACTGATGTTTTAGAACAGGAAAATCTGTTGATATAAAATAGAAAGAGCATAATCACAGTAGTAGAGTTCTTGAACGTGTCATGTGAAGTGGAGTGAAATAAGTAAAAGAAAGAAAGACAAACCTGTATAATCTCACTTACATGTGAAATCCACAAAAATTAAACTCATAGAAATAGAGAATAGATTAATGGTGCCAGTGGGCAGGGCAGGAGAGGTGGGAGAAATGCATGACAGTTGTCAAAGAGTACAAACTTCCAATTGTAAGATAGTAACTTCTGGGATATAATGTAAGGCATGGTGACTATGGTTAAAATATGGTAGTGTATACTTGAAAGTTGCTAAGAGAGATCTTAAAAGCTCTTACCATACCAAAAAAAAATGCATGAGATGTGACATAACAGATGTGTTAACTAACTATTATGGCATTTTACAACATACACATATATCAACTCATGACATTGTATACAGTATTAAGTGTCAATTACATGCCAAAAAGCTGGAAAAATAGTGTGGCCTTTAACTAAGAACAGAGGTATTTCAGTGTTTCAGTGGAAGGGAAGGAAGCTAAAAAAAATTTAGTCTTTCTAGTTGTTGAGAGACATGTCTGTTCTCTTAATATGGCTTCTATTTCCTTTGTCAAAACAAAAGGTAGAACATTAGATAAAATGGAAACCTGGCGAGAATTTTTGGTGTTGGAAGTTTAACTGGGAGGAGAAGATGTCATTGCAGTTTGTCAGTCACCTGGAGGATCAACCTATTTAGGAACTGCAATATAACTATTAAAATACCCTAGCAATACAAGGTCATGAATTTCAAGTAGCATATCACTGTTAGTACATTTTACTGAAACATTTAGCTGCTCAGTGGAAGAAATGGATAGCCACAGACTTGCAAATTATTATGGTTGGAGTTATACCACACAAATTATTCAAAGGGTAAGAAAGAAACAGTGAGAGGGTAGTAATGTTTTTTATCAAAATCAGGTGATATGTGTTGGGTATGAAAGAAAGTAAAGATGTGAGGGGAGTGATAGGAAAACTGGTCAAGTCAATTCATCAGAGTCAAGGACAGCATTGAAAAATCATTGGAATGAGGGGAATAGCTGGTGTGAGATGGAAAGTTAGAAGATAGTGATCAAAATGAGATATGGACCATGAGCAGAGATATGGAAACACATTGCTGAGGTGGGTCAAGTAATTGAATACAAGGAGGCCAAGGTTATTACATGTGAGATGTTCTTGAATAATCCACTTAATAGTTTACCATGAAGGATGACAGGAGAAAGGGCAGAGCAAGCAAGATATACCTTTGCACTAAAGTCTTTGATAACCTTGAAATGACCAAGAAGGCCAAAGATGACTGCAGCAAAGGAGAGAAGTTGGTATAGTTTGATGGCATTTGTTTCACAGGATCTGTGGAGTTTTGTGGAGAGGGAAGAAAAAACCATCAGGAAGCATCAGCGAGAATCAAGGGAAGCACTCCCTCAACCTCTAGGGGCCATAACATTAGAAAAGGCTCTATGGGAAACTATCTCCTTAGAGAACAATCAGCTTTCCATGAGAGCAATATGTAGAACAGATATTCAGGACAAGAGAGTGGGGTCCTAGAAAATGTTGTGGATGACAGACAATGAGCTACAGAGAGCAGAGTGGAATGAGTTGGCACCTAGGACATCTGAGTTAAATCAAGAGACATATAAAGCCCTGAAAGGCTTAGACTCCTTGTTTTGACAGAATTAACAGGATTGTAGGGTGTTAGGAAACAGCCACTCAAGGGAAGATAGTAATAAATTCTGATTATAGCCATTGGAGGTAGGAGGCTGAACTCCTACACAGTTTGCTGTGATGCAACAGGGATCCTCTATATCATATACACAGGAGGTCTGGCAATGCAATCTCAACAGAAGCATTTATAATTTTGTAGACAACCTTTGAAATTTCTTGATGCAAAGCAAAGACCAGGTGAGTGGTGGGCTTATCGGGAGAAGGTAGATGGCCTGGCACTTTTTAAGATGTGAAAACATTTCCTACATATTAAGACCTTGGCTAGGTGGTCCTGGAGACACAGAAGAATTTAAAGGTCCTCATAAGATGTACATTTTTAGAGCTTTGTGTCATTTTGCTCACTGTATACTTACTGCTTGGTGCAGTGTTTCTCATTTAATAGGTACTGACTATGCACATAGCTGAAAGCCACCACTAATGCTTCATGAGGCTACACCTCATTTAATTCTCACAATAAATTAATGAGGGAGTAATGTAATTAGCTTTATTCATATTTTATAGATGAAAGGACTGTCATTTAAAAATTAGAAAGAAATCCTTCTCAGGTCATATAGCTGGTAAATGGCAAAGCCTTGCGTAAGCCTGTATTACTATAATGAAAAGAAGAAAATGATACAGCACACAGCATTATAGAGAATCTCATATTCTGTCTGGAAGAAAAGAAAAGAAACTGCCAAATATAGCACAGTGTGACACAAATGGGCAAGTAAATAATCACAGAAGAGATATCCTTTGAAATGAATCTTGAAGAACCAATAGTTTTTTTCTTCCTGGTGAGAGGAAGGAGAGGGAGTAATCCTTCCAAGCAAAGATATTAACATAGGAAAAGTTCCAAGGTATGAATAAACACAGTGAGGTTTTCGTACAGTAAGCAGGTTTTAGAACAGTGATTAAAATGTAAGTGTGTGTAAAAAAAAATGTGTGTGTGTGTGTTTCAGGGAGATTAGAAGCGCTAAGTGTAAATAACAATGAGTCTTATATTTAATTCTAAGTAAGTTGGACATTAACCTGAATGCTTTAAGGAAGTATTAAATTCTTGTTTTAAAGGTAAGGGATGTGTCCAAGTTTGTGTTTTAGAATTACCTCTTTGAAGGAATGTGTGAATGACAGAATGAGAAGGATTGAAGTCAAAGGTCGGGGACTATTACAAGATGTAAAATTGTCTATTTTGTGTTTACTGCTCACTACATATTAACTAAGTCTGGAACCAATACAATTATTGTTTGTTATTTCCTGTACAAGTGATTTGATTAACACTTTTTCCATCTCAACCTATTAGCTAAGATTTACCAGTTGCAGGCTATCATAGTAACATGACTGCATGTAGATAAGGTAATCCTGAAATAAGATTCAATAGGACATAAATGGCTCCTTAACAATATTTATAAATGCTGCATAATGAAACTGGCATTTAACTTGTGTGTGTGCATGTGCATACACACATGTGTGTGAGTGTGCTCATTGGTGTGAGAGGGAAAGAGCTGTCAATGGACTCAGCAGAATGACAGGGGCATGTGCTAGTCTGAGAAAAGGCAGGTTTATGCCACACTGCAGATTTGCAGCTAGTCTGTGGGGCTGCTAGGAAGCCAGCCTTTGATTTTCTTGTCACTTCGGTAGGAGACATATGCTGTATATCACCAAATATTACAGTCCAAATGGCAAAACATGTAAAACAATGGCTCTCATTTTTTTCCCTTATCTCACATAGCAGTTTATGTGAAAGAGCAATAGTGATTTGAAATGAAAAGGAGTTCAATGTTGCATGACAAGAGATACGAAATCTTGAGGAGTGGAGAACATCTCCTACGCTGCTCTGAGGTGACTATGTAATATCTAGTGCCAGAAGTGACATTTTAATCACATTCTTTTATTCAACAAATATTAAAAGCTTTCTGTGTATCAAGTACTGTGGATAGAAAGATAAATATTGTAGAGCTCTGCACTCAAAATTCTTCAGTAAAACATACCAAGTATAAAGATTCATGTAAAGGAATATAATTATTGAAATATTGAATGATTGTGTCTCTAACAACAATAAGAACAGAAAAACAAAATGTAGAAGCCAAAGAACTTATATGTACAATCCATGGACATGAACTAAGGTGGGGAATGTGGGTGGGGAGTGCTGGTGGAGGGGAATAAAGGGATGAAAGTGGGACAACTATAAAAGCACAATCAATAAAATATATTTTTAAAAAAGAACATAAAACCATGAGAACTTGGTAAAGAAAGTGATTAGTTGTGCCTTGGTACAAAAAGAAATATTACAGTTATTATGTTCCAGACACAGAGGTTAATAATTTGCATATATTAAATATCAAGCTTGAGGTCAAACAGGTATTATTTAGATCTGAATTTCAACTACAGCCTCTAAACTTGTGCTACTTCAGTATATCACACTGCTTCCAATATATATGTTGTGTTGATTTGTAGGATTCCACATGAGAAGATGTTAGACCTAGATAAACAAAACACCAGGAGTACGTGACTTCCAAGTTTTCTTAGTCTGTGAAGAGCCTTCATGTACGTAGAGTAGATGTAGAACAGTGGTTGGCATTATACTTGGCTCCATGTGAGATAATATTTCTAATAGAACTGTCAGCAAATTGAAACATGCTTTTCATATGAGAATAAGCATTCTGCTGTTGAACATATTCAAAGATATCATTACTAGTGAGTCAAAGGTACAAATAATTCCTAATACCCTTCAAAGTCTACTGTTTTTAATTATATGGTTAGCCAATAAAAAATGAAAATTTGTATGCAAGAAACATTAAAGCAAGCTCCAAAGTAGAAACACAGTAATATCAAAATGTAATAAACCTTAGAAATTGCTCAATTCAACTGCATCTTTTATTGTGCAGATAAAAGCGTAAGAAGTAAGTAGGCTAGACGATGTGCAAGTGGGCAACTGTACTCTGTTAGCATTATTACAAGCAAGGACTGGATATATGGGACATCATCTGCCAAGAATAAAACAATTAAAAAAAAAAAAGACATGGCAAAGCATCTGCTGTGGGAAGACCAAGGGTGTTATGCAGGTGTCACAGTAACAGTGGGGAGTAATTCTGGACAGAAAAGTTCAATGGTGAGGCACTGGTACTTGAGAATTAATTAAATAAAAGAAGGAAAGGCGTGTCAAAGGGATATCATATTCTAACCTCAACATCTTTAAAATTATCTAATCCTCACCAAGCCATCCTGATCAAGGAGTGTTTGTATGTAGAATTCAGTGTACCAGTGTGAAGGCAGGCTAAAGTGCTACCTCAATTTGCGTGCCATGCGGTATTCTCTATTAAAGTGGCTATGGATTGTTCATATTTTAAACAAATGCATGAGCAACTCTGTCATACACTAATGAATTCCATGGATTTTCTCTAATGTAAAAATTTTCCTGATCCAAAGCCAGAGATATCCATAGACATAACTGAACATGTCTAGCATTTTATGTAAATTCAAGACATGCATTTGGGTGCACAATTAAGGACTAGAATGTTTCCATATGTCTTCATTTCATTCACTAACTGGATTATGCATCGATTAGAAGAATCTTACTATAAGTAAAAAAACATACCAAATCAAAATAATTTAAATAATATCTTAGCACACAATTTATTAGATTGTTATATGTTTAACTTTGAGAATATTGTTTAACCTCTCAGAATTGTGGTTTTCTTCTCAGTACCACAGATATTCTACTTGCCTAATAGTTGCTAAAATCAATCAATAAGACATATTTTTATTATTCTTTAATATATTTGTTTACAGATTATAGAGCGGCTGAATAAGTACCATATTCTCAAACAGACATTTGGTACATAAAAATGAGTAATACACACGGTACCTGAATAAATGGCCCCAGCACAGGGCCAAGGAGCTATTTTCAATCCTCAAAGGAGTTTTGCTATATGGTTCATATAGTAGTTCTTGAGTGAATATTTAATAGTTGAATTTTAAACTTATAATGAAAATTATAGAATGACCATACAATTATTATAAAATATAGAGATCATGGAAGTGAGAAGTCAATAACGGATGATTAAAATTTATATACTGTTTTACCATTCATTGTCTACTGTCACATGATTCCATTTGTTACTTACCTTGTGGGGTCAGTGATTGGGTTTTATAATATATCCTATTGTTTAGACAGAGAAACTTAAGCTCAGAAGAGTTAAGTGGGTGTTTCAATACCACTTACTTAATAAGATAGTAACCTGAGGTTATCTGAATTCAAATTCCAATTGCTACCTTCTAAGCCAGGCAGTTTCCATGCAAGCTACTGTCTAATCAGAGATGGCTTCATAGAGGAAGGGGGACACAAGTGTTGCCTGTGACTTGGCAATTTATAATCTCATAAAAGAGATTATTCCAGTTTTGATAATAACTATAAATAACTAAACAGTAACTATTCCTGATCTGATGTTATTTTGCTTGCGAGGTGTCCATTTGCCTTGAGAAGGAAGCAAAATTCTCCATTAGCCTTTCCTACCCATTTGTCTTAATTATCCTCAAGGGAGTAATTGGAGATGATAAAATGTTTGCTTTAATTTTACTTATTTGAGGTAATCAAATCTGGCACCAAATGCATTTCCCCATTTGTCTTTAGTTATTCCCACCACGGAAGATCTCCATTTCACACCATCTCTTTTTGTTAAGACCATTAAGGTGTTAAGTGCAAAGTTACTGTTGATGGAACAAGGCTCCAGACAGTCTGAGTTGAGAAAAACCAGCCCTGTGACTTAGTTGTCACAGGATACTGTTGATCAAACATTAGGTAACTTGGGAGTCAATAAAGGAAAAACACAGAGTAATTTTAAAAGGATATTTCAGTACAAAGTTTCAAAGTTATTGATAATTTCTTCAAAATCATAGACTACCATAACTTTGAAAAATATTATAGGTTATAGGGAGAAAAAGGACAAATTGTTTTCTTAGGTGATATGGTTGAAACAGTTAAGTTATTTGTGTTTTCTTTCAGAAGATGTTTCACCTAAATATGCTCATTTAAAAAGAAAAGCTAGTACATTTCAACACATTTAACTGTATTAAAATTTTAATCTACAACTAAAATCATTCAAAATATTAATGACAAAATCTGTTATAAAAAGTATTTAACATTAATTGTAAATTTATATTAGTTTTTAAAGTCCTTATTTGATAAAATTTTCAGTTGTTTTGAAATTCAGAAGTCTTCATGCTTTCTGTTATAAACCCTCTTTTACTTAATTTGTAACTTTTTAGAAAACAACTTAGATTTAGCAGTTTCCCTGTTATCTGCAATTCAGAGGAAACACTTTCATTCTACCTAGAAAGTTGTCTGAGGACTATTTTCGGGCTCTTCTCTTTTTGCGCAGATAAAAAGGTTCAGTTTTTTTCTCACATTTACACTTTCCACCCAAGTGAAAAGTCATCCCAAAAGCTCTGAAGGGAATTTTGAGATGAACCAGACAGAGAAACTTTCATATTCCTCCCAAAGGCTTTGCTTTCATAACAAAATCCCGTAATTTGAAAAGACAAGCCTTTTACTCTTAGATTCTCATGACTAGGAACACTATTAGCATCAAAAACATGCTACAAAAAGGGTAAATCATTGGGGGATAAATCAACTGTTGCAATGAAGTCCAGCCATGGGGGGAGGGGGAGGGGAAGGCTTAGTTCTAAAAGCCGAATTTAAAAAACTTGAAGGTGAGTACAGCCTATGTCTAGGTTTACTGAGTTAACCTTCCAGTTACACAATCTGTAAAACCCTAAAATTCTGTACATTCTTAAAATTTCCCATATTTAGTTTCTCATGGCTCTTTTTTCAGAACTTTGTGTTTTCAAGTATTAATCATATTCCTCCACAACAACCCTGGCGCAGAATTAAGTCTGTTACCCAATTTATACCAAAAACTCTTTCAGACTATGCGCATCATGAGATTACACTTCAGAAAAGTTTGAAAGGACAGCAAGTCAGCGTTGGACAGCTTTGTGATCTCACTGCCATCCCCTCTCTCATCACAGTTTTCCATTTCTTTGTTTTCTCCCCAAATAAACAGG
Source organism: Tonatia bakeri (assembly GCA_004024845.1). NCBI lineage: Eukaryota > Metazoa > Chordata > Mammalia > Chiroptera > Phyllostomidae > Tonatia > Tonatia bakeri. The sequence goes on along the minus strand of PVIA01001731.1, from coordinate 226,779 downwards.
AAAAACCCTTGCATTTCTATTTAATCAAGGAATTCAGATCCTTTCCAATTTAAGACTCTAACTAGCAATGCACACTGGAGAACAAAAGACTTTCAATTAAATAGTATTTACCAGTACTTCCCAAATATCTTCTCATTTTGGACCACACAGAAAATCATATTTTTTCAGTATTAGAAGATCAACCGAGAAGGAACTAGGAGCCTAATTTTAGTGAAATGAAGCTACCCAAGCTCTGAGATCAGCATTAGAGCATGACTGTAAGTCTTTGGGATTCAGCAGTGAGGTCAGGCATGTGGACTGTTCAGATCCAGACTACAGCCCCCACAGGACACTGGTTAGATTGTAGAGGAGAAGAAAGAGAAAGACAGTGGCCTTTGCTGCATGTTTGAAGAACATGTTAGGGATTATTGGGGCATATCTCCAAATATTACATAACTAAATTTAAAAAATCAATTACTACAAAATTTTAGAGATGAAATAAGGACATATTACAAGTATTCTAATTAATTCCAAATTTGTATCTCCAACTGAGCTTCCTCTCTTAGAGAGCCATTTCTACTAAATGACTCTACTTGGGTTTTCCTCATATGTTGCAACTTAAATCTATACTAAACTGATACCATTGTCTTTCTCACAAAAGTACTTTTCCTATTGTGTTTCCTGACCTCAGAGAATAGTAACATCCTTGATCCAGATACACAGGCCAGGAATTGGGGCTGCTCCTTCTTGCTCACCACCTAAAACATCCGCTGAGTATTAACCTTGCTCTACTCTTTCATAAATTTTTTTAATTCCTCCATTTGTATTCATCCCTTTCCCAGAAACCAGTTTAAGCTGAATTCAGCTCCCACCCCAACTACTACCACAGACCTTATTTGGTCTCTTTCCATCTACTCTCTTTACACCATCTTCCACAAAACAGCCAGAGTCATGACTATAAAGGAGAAATATGATATTGCCGCCCATAGACTGAACATTTTAAATGACTTTGCACTGGTCTAGAATAAAGTTCAAAACAATTTTCACAGCTTACAAAGCTCTCCACAATCTTGTTGCTGAATAAACCCTCAGCCAAATTTCTCTACATGTACTGCCATTAAGCTCCTCAAAGATGCCATATTTTTTCACTTCTGACAAAGTTTGGTGGGCCAATACTCAACATTTAGTGGAATAAAAAATACCGGTATGTTTTGATTTCTCTGGTAAGGGAGAGCTGTGCTGCTTAGGCACAGTTTCTCTGAGCTGAGCAGATCGCTGCTATTATACAGGATAATAGGAACGTGCAGTGTTCAGGGACTGGTGCATTTTCAGGGACTCATATTAGACCTAATTGGTTACTTGCATTTTTAGGGACCTATTTGTAAATATTTAAATACTTCAGTGGAAATATTTTTTAATTGATTGGCACTTTGAAACGTTTTTACTGAAGTATTTTTTTCCTGACTGGCTGACTATTAAATGCGAGGAACTATCCTTGATTCATCAGCTTGTAAGAACTTGTTCACTGAGGTAAGTTGTTACCATTGATGAAAGAGTTTAGAACATGTCTCTGGTGGCTACTTGTTACCATGGCTATAAAAAAATTAGATTTTTTCCCAGGAGTGTGGGGACTTGTTTTATTCTTATCTGGTCACTACTTACCCTTATTTGGCTAGGTTCTGTTCATGGTTAGGATTCAACTTACTTGTCATTTCCTCAGGGACAATTTTCCTGACATACTGATTAAGTTTCCCTGCTAAGCATCAACATTTCATTCTGTCCTTCTTGTTCCTAACACACATCATATTGGTAAGTAGTAATTCTCTTTCTATCTTGCCTGTAGGACTATAATCTCCATAACGAGAGGACCCATATCTTTCTTTCTTACCAATACATATTTTTTTCTTACCCTAGGAAACTGAGATTGGAAAAAAGACAGTTAGCCTGAAATTATACACCAGGTCACACAGACTCTCAGAGACAGAGCCCTCTTTCAACCCTACATTATCTGACCTAAAACCAGTGCTCCTTCCACCAATACTCCGGGCGCCTCCCATAAACAATATTAAGAAGGAAATGACAGGAGATCTGAAAACTAATTTAAAAAGTGATCCTCATTCTTCTATTGAACATGGGTAATTTTTCTTAATACTGTAACAAACTTCCTTTACAGCAGAAGACAAGCACCCTTTGCAAAACTTTCAGCAGGGAGTAGCCACTATCTCTCTCTAATACACTGTGCTGTTAAATTATTATCACATTATTATAGCAACAATGAGATATGCCAGGAAGTGATGGAATGCCAACCAGCTTCTACAAATAAGAAATATATACTTATATTCTGTGAAAGAAGGCAGTCAAGCAGAAACTTTTTCAAATAACTGGCATTGTACCAACACTTACTGAAAGCTGACTGATAGCCTTGTGATATAATTTATGGATTACTGTATATATTTTCACCTTGACTATGTTTATTCTTGTGAAAGAAAATTAAATTAAATCTAAAAGATGTAAACCCATCGTATGTCATTTGAACGTCTACTAAGCATCTTCATCTACTGTTATTAATACTAAGTCAAGGCTCTGTCCAAGGTAACCTTCTTCTTTATCAAAGATAACTTTATCCTTTTAAAAACACAGATTTCCATTTTATTTCATGTATTAGGAATAGCAGTGATTAAATACTTTATCCAGTATGGCCCTATCCAGTATGGCCCCCAAAACACCTTATCTGCATATTTCTGGTTTTAGGATACAACCTTTAGCTTCTACAATATAATAAAGGTTTTGATATATTAAGGCTCAATTTGAAGCATATATAAATAAGCTTGCAAAATATCCCAAGAAGTTTCATAAAAATAAATCAATCATTGAAGAATAGAAAGCCATGAATATAGGCTTAAAATAAAAGTAAGTTTTGCTATAGGGGGGGAAACAATTTTTTTAGGTGGCTTCTTGGTGACAGTGTGCAAAAACTGTAAAATTATATGATAAAAATCATTTGTGTTCCTGATTCTCCAATCTCATCCAATGGTAGAAAATTTTGAGAAAATTATTTTCATATTAAAACAACACAGATTTGTTGAAGAACATGAATACATTAAATATTTGCTTAAAGATGTGTTTTCACATTTCTCTGCTATACTACCTGGCGAAGGCCTTTTAAGGAGCACTGGAGTATGGCTCAGTGTTTACTACATTTTTTTCTCCAGTCCATCTTCTCTATAATTTTGAGTAGTAAGTGGAAATACCTATAATTCTGAGATCTTGAAGACACAACTGACACATGAAAATATTTTTTTTAGAATAGGAATGGGAATAGGCATAATTTTTGCTGTCAAAGACTGTTAGAATCTGTTGGAACACATTTTTAAAATATTCGGTACTGATCAATAAAAGGACACTACCACCAACATTGGAAATAAAGTAGTTCACCAATTATTCCTAAAGGAATAACAGATGTCAATAATAACCAGATGCCATTTTCTTCACAGTAAGTTAGACACTTCATAAAGATTTTGGAACTGACTGTGGAAAGAGGTTGAGTTCCCCAAATCTGTAGTTGAGAGTAAAGTGAGAGAAAAACTTTTTTTTTCAGTTTTATTTAGGCATAATTGACATATAAAATTGTAAGATATTTAACCTGTACATTGTGGTGACATGATATATACATTCACACACACTATACAGAGGGGGCAAAAATAGATTTACAGCTGTGAGTGATGCAAAATAGAGTTTACTCTTTTATTACTTAACCATCATATTATTTGTTTGTATTATTTGTATTGTTATTATTTCATATTCTTATTTATGATTTATCTTTTAAGTAATTATAGCTGTTAATTTAACCTACTTTTGCCTACCCTGTATATAAATAGGGTCCAGCGGAAATAAGGCTTGCTTGAGTGTGATTGGTAAAGTGCATGAATGTCTCACTGGAGATGGACAGCAACTTGAACATTCTGCCTAAAATGTTGTATGGTGTGCTTGAGTGTGATATTGTTATATTACATAATTGTATGCTTATGATTTTGTAATAAAAGATTTTGTAATAAAAACGGACATTATTTGTGCTAGATCCTGTATTTTTGAAGGGATTTTTCTTGTTAATTAACACATCTAATACCTCATTTATTTCAATGTTTTGGGGGTAGAGAACACTTAAGTTTTGCTCTCTTAGCAAATTTCTATTATGCAATACAGTCTCAGCAACTACAGTCACCATGATTCATACTAGATCCCTGGAATGTATTCATTGAATAACTGAATGTTTGTACCCTTGAACCAACATCCCCCTATTCCCCATACCCTCCAGTCCCTGACAACCACTTTCTACTCTTTTTTTTTTTCTGAATTTGACTTTTTTTTCTCTCTAGAGAAAAATTTCATTGTCAAAGTTTTCTTGGGAAGGATGATTTGTCTGGATGTGTAAAGGGAGTGTTACACATATAGATTGAAGAATATAAAATTTCCTTTTTTATAGGAAACTATGAAGCCAGTGGTGTAATTAATGCTGTTACATATAGGCAACTGCTTCTATGGAAACATGACTAATGATGGGTGTCTAAGTCAGACTGTGAGATCATGGAATTCTCAAAAAGGACTCAAGTTGAGTTTGAAAGAGAAAATGAGTCAGAAGTTTGAAAGAGGAAGTTTGATTCATACTAAAGAATAAATAATATTTGAGAAATTATGGAAGCTTAAAAGATGGAAAGTAATTTGGGGGATTATACATAATTTAGTTTATGACCAGTGCTTATGAAAGATAAGAGTAAAAATAGTAAGGAAGTTATATTAGCTATTTTTGACTGCAAAACAAATTACTCCAAAATTTGGAATTCAAAACAACAGACATGTATCATCTCCTGGTTTCTGAGGATCAGGGATTTGGGAGCAACCTATGTGACTGATTCTGGCTCAGGGTCTCACATAAGGTTGCTGCAAAGCTGCATCATTTGCAGTGGGGACTGAGGTTGGACAAGTCACTGCCAAGAAGACACTCACACAGCTGTTATCTGGAGTCTCTCTCCTTACTAGTTCTAGGCTGAATGTCTACATGTCATGATATGGTCTTTTCTGAAGGACTAAGAATAGAGAGAAAGAGTTCAAAAGGAGGAATGAAAGCCCCAGTGTTTTACACTCTGATCTCAGAAGTGACTTTTCATCACTTCCTGCATGTACACACAGACCAATCCTGCGACTATGTGGAGGAGGACAAAATAGGGGTATGAACTGCAGAACTGAGGATCAATGGAAGTCATCTCAGAGACTGCCAATCACAGAAGGGTGCAGACAATAAAAGGAAGACAATAAAAGACCAGTTCAAATTAAGGTATGTATAAATTACCAGTTTGAAAATAAATAGCTTTCACCAAATGTACACATGTTCAGCCCACCCTAAATATACATCCTTGAAATTCATATCTCAAATTCATATCTAGCACAATTTTACAGTAAAAATAGAAAAATTTCATAATATGAATTAATTAAATAATAAGGAAATAAGCTATTTTTTCAATGCTATCTTATTTAGTTAAACTGTGTCAAATCACTTGTTCTATAGAAACAAAGCTTAAGTGGCCAATCAGTTCACAGCAGCTATAAGGACACCAAAGTCTATGTGTGAACTAGTGTCCCCAAGGTTTCACAACTTATTAACCAGCTCTGGTGAGAATAAAATTCCATCCTGTCTGCACCCTATTTTCCTCTGCTGCCTCTTACTGCTTTCTTCATTGATATAATTGGAGGACTATCTACTTGAATCTGCATACTTCTCATGATCTATTTTTGTACTCTCCAATATGGTAGCCACTAGCTACATGAAATTATTTCAACTGGTATTTAAATTAATTACTATTAAATAACATTTTAAATATTAACAGTCAGTTTATTAGTTATATCATGTGCATTTTAAGTATTCAATAACTTCATACAGTTAGATGTGACCATATTAGAAAGCAATTACATAGAACATTTTAATCACCACCAACAGGCGTTATTGAGCAGCACTGGTCTACAGTATAGCTCCATGGCCCTTTGTTGTCCTTGTGAGATATTAACATATGCTAGATACTATGATTTGCCCAAATTCAAATATTATTTTTCCCTCTTACACCTAAATATCTGTGATATAGGTTAGTCTGTGGCATTTAATGGTTAATTAATTTTAAAAGGCCACAATGAAAATTTTAATTGGTTGTTCCACATCCTTTACAAAGATACCTACAACTATTTAATTAAATATCTTTCAGAGAACAATTAATTAATTAGGCCGCTATGTAGGAAAACATCTCATCAGTCACAGAGCTCTATTCCTTTCCTTGTTTTTTTTTAGGTAAAAAACCTAATTACTAGGATAAATTAATTACTACATTTTCATTAGTTCAGACTCATATTTGCTACCTCAGCTTTTATAAAAGCCATCTATTTGGTTCCCTCCTTTCATTCCATCTCACTACCATTCGCCCTCACCACTATCAGATTCTTCTTTCTAAACACTAACCTAATCAAGTTCTTACTCTTCTTAAAGACTTTTTAAATCTTGATAAACTCCAACTCCTTAACATGCCATGCTAAAGCCTGCATAATCTGAAACCAACCTACCTCTCCTTGTCCACTACCACAGCTTCAAACTCATCATTTCCAGTCATTCTTCATTTCCTGCAATAACACAGCAGTTTCTTTATAGTCTTTGCATGTGTTCTTTCTCTCTTCTTTTCTTTGAAACTTCTATATATGTATAAGGCTTAGTAAAATTATTACCCCTATACAGACTTTATTGGTAAAAGTTAATAAGTTCTCCTTTGCACTCCCATGGCTCTAAGCGATATACCAAGACTTCATTATAGCACTTTCTAACTTGTATCAAAATGTTTATATTCCTTCCAGCCTGTAAGATTCTAAATGACTGAGCTATGTCTTAATAATTATAGATAACATTACTGATAGTGTCAGCTATCAAACAGTTTGAAAGTAAATAATAAATGGATAGATGGTTGGATGGATGGATGGATGGATGGATGGATGGATGGGTGGGTGGGTAGGTGGATGAATTGAAACATTAATGTTTACAAAAGCAACCCAAGAGAAATTATCTGGGGTTATTCATGCCTCTTTTTGGGTTTAGCAGTGAATATCAACTGGAATTTTCTTCTTTCCGTATGTTTCTGTGAATAGCACCTACCTCAAACTTCATGTTTACAACTAAGAGTTCTTGAAAGAAATGTTCTAAAAATAATGATTAAACCTCAATGGTCCAGCTAAATGAATGCAACTGGACATCTAGCTAATGTTGGCCAAATTGTGACTTAATGATAAATTTGTACATGAAATTAAGAGATTCTATCCTTGGTCTGGCTGTTTGTTGTTGTTGTTGTTGTTGTTGTTGTTGTTGTTGTTTTAACAAGAGAATAGATACATTATCGAATTAATCTAAAACTGGTTTTTACGACTTTATAAAAATGGTCCCAAATAATATGCCGTCCATCAAAATAGATACATTTCAAGAAATAAAGCACTGCCATAAAAAAGCTTCTGCTGGTATTTTAATTAAAGGACACCCAAGGACAGTCTATAATACATCCTCTGTATTTTACACCAGCCATCTAAAATTCAATCTCCTATGTTACATTTTTTTCCTTTAAAGCTACATTATTTTTGTCTAATTATTTTCCTACATTATTTCTGTCAAATCTTCCATTTCTTAGTGTATTCCTTATCCTCAGCCTTCTCTATAAGAGGTCTATAACTCTGTTCAAAAATTTATCTACTCATTTCTGTATTAATGTGACAATTCAAGCTCTTTATTTGTATTTCTGCATGTATCTGGCATATCATTATAATATCAACCACTCAAAAGTGACGAGTTATTATAATATCATGTATTTAACAATAATCATACATTATATGCATGAACGTGCTTTGTACCTAATGTTCTTTCAACCTGGTAATACACTGGTCAAGATTCAGTTTATAAAATAATACTGATTAGATTTTTGTGAGCTTATATTGGTTCCCAAATATCAGTATAGCTCATTTTAGTATAATGTGCATTTACCAAGGTGTTATTATTTGCTTGCTCCTCTGATAGCTGTTTTATTCCTCAAGTAGGTCAAAATTTAGATAGGAAGATGTGTACATGAATCGGCATTTGCAATAAACTCTGCTGCAGAGGTATGCATTACAGGTAGCCTTGTAAGCATAAACAAAAACATCAAGTTGTCCAATGGCATGACTAATGAGAACTATGAGCATTCTCTATAACTTGGGAATAGGCTTAAAAATGAATAATGGCAGAAAATGCTGGACAGATAGACAAGTATACAACTGAAGGTCGTGGGCTTCATCCTTAGGTAATACATATTAATTGAAGGGCTGTCAGTACAGGCTAAATGTCGTATTTCCCTTAAATTCATATGTTAAAATGTAACATTCAATGTGCTGGTATTTGGATGTGGGAAATTTTGGAGATGATTAGGTCAGAAGGTAGGGCCTTCATGAATGGGATTATTGCCCCTGTAAAAGATATTCCAGAAAGATCCTTTACTCCCTCCACTATGTAAGGATACAGCCATTTATTAACTAGGAAGCAGGGCCTCAACAGACACTAAATCTGCCAATACCTTGGTCTTGAATTTCTCAGCCTCTAGAACCATGAGTAATACGTTTTTGTTGTTGAGAAGCTACCCAGTCTATGATATTTTGTTACAGCAGCCCGAAGAGACTAATAAATATTCTATATAGTTATGTAGTTATTAACATCTTTGCTATGTAATATTTTATGTTTACAAAATTATAGAAAAGTGATTCATACTTAGAAAGTAAAATGTTCTGTATTCCCACTCTTTAGACATAACCATCAGTTAATAGTTTAATATTGGGGTTCAACATTTCCCTATATACTTCATATACCAGGTCCAGCAAAAGTAACACCTGCTTGAGTGTAGTTGGTAGGGTAATAATATGGGTATAATAACTTATAGTGTTAATTTGAACATTTCATCTAAAATGTCATATGGTGTGCTAGAGTGTGATATTGTTATGTTATAGAATTACATGCTTATATTTTGTAATAACAGATTTTGTAATTAAAAATGGGCGTTATTTGTGCCAGACCACTGTATAATAAAAACATTGAATCTTGGTGCATATACACTTGTGCAATTTGTTTTTGTCAATTAACATACAATAAAATATTATTATAGATTGTTCTGCATCCTTTTGTAATAGGTACAGAGTAAATATTTCATTGTTTAAGCAGTTTTCTTCAGTAAACATTTAAATTGTTCCTGTTTATTTATTCAAATGATACTGAGGCACAAAATTCTCCCCATATTCCTGTTCTGTTGCACTTTTCTTCTTCAGGATAAATTCTTGAAATTCTGAGTCAAAGGCAGTGCTACCACACTGAATGATTCCAGAATACACTATTCTTATCAGGATCTATTGGAAGGGTATCCCTGAAGCTGTATATTACACAGCCTCCAACTTCACAAACCACATTCTTAAAAGCTATACTATACTGCCTGCGGGTATGTGCCAAACATTACCCTAAATACTTAAGATACAAAAACTCATTTATTCCTAACAACCCCATAGACTAGGTATTTTACACCCATTTTTACAGAGGTAAAAATGTGTACATGGTCATATAAACCTTCAGTGAACTTGGGTAGATAAATGCAGTGGAATGTCAATTTTGGAAAATCAGGGACTACCAAATGGCCCTCAAAACCTAGCATTAGAGCACTTTTATAAAGGCAAAGAAGTTAATACTGAGCCTGTAAAATTTATTGCAAAAAAAAAAAAAGGCCTTCTGATGAAATTCCCTTCCGTAACTCCCCCGACTTCGCTGTATCAGAGAAGTGGAATGGAACTCTCGGGCCAACAGTGGAAACTGTAAATCTAGGGCTTGTGTCATGGCATTAAATTATAGTGTCAGAAATAAAGATCTAAGACCTATCAGTGGTATAAATAACTGAAAAGAGATTACAGTCTAAAACAGGCTGCATACATATTTAAAAAGTGCTGTGTATACCGCTTGCAAAAATATATGATGCTAAATCTAATAGCCCCATCTTGCTTCCTAGCCCTTGAGCAATAATTTAAAGCCCCAGGATTTTGAAAGTGGATGAAAAGGACTATGAATACCATGAACACCTGTAAAGTTAAAATGCACTAATGACTGCTATGGTATAAATGAAAGTCCATCTCCTGGAGCCATGTTATTCTTTACTCTGCAATTAAATGATTAAATAAACAAGATGGTCTTGCAGTCCTTAAGTTTTAAGAATGATGTTCTTATGGGTGTTTCTACCCCTTTCCTCTGTTTTACTGGGGAAGTAGAAGGTAGGATAGAGGGAATCCTTAAAATTTATTTCAGGCTCAAATGAATTATATAAATATATATCCCCATAGAAATTGTTAAAAAAAGTTTAATAATACACAACAGTAAATTAATCTTACTGATGGAATACTTGCCCACAATATCACCATATTTTATTATGAAGAAAAAATACAAGTTTTAATTACTTGTTTTGACATAAAAATGATAAAGTTGCCCTTTTCAGTATTTAAAAAAAATATCAAAGTCATGAAGTATTAATTACATCTTGATGATTGGTATTAACTAAAGATCTCTGAAAACATGTTTTTTTTTTAAAAAAATGAGAGAAACCTGATCAGTAAAGAATATTCATTTTAAAGTTTCCATAATTCTCATGTGAAAGATGCTGTTTATCAGCAGTTGAATTGCAAATACTTTTAGTTGATAAGGTACAAGCTTTAAATGCCACCTCTAAATAGTCAAAAATTATTTCATTATTTTATCATAAGTAGATTTATTGCTGAGTACTTTGGAGAGACTTATGTTAGGTGGGAGAGCTCTGTATCTTCCTAAAACATCACTTCCCTTTGTTAAGAATTTGAAACAGTTCCCTTGTTTTTATCAGACTATGCTGAGGATCTCCACTCCATCATTGGAAGACTCTCACACAAATATGTAAACTTTATCAACAATCTAGAAGAAATTTAAATGTGGACCTATATTGGATTTTACAAGTAGAGGGAGATAGATAATTTATGACAGTTGGGCCAGAGGATAGGAATACATATAGAGTCCTTTTCACTGGAAATGCAGTTTAAATGGTTAAGAGGTTAACACATTGAGAACCAAAATCTTAACACAGGTATTTTTGTCTACTATACCACACTTGCCTTCTCTATTACTGCTTATATTAATGCAATGGGCCATTTCTCAGTTTTTCTCTAAAAATAGACCTCTTTTCAGTTAGCTAGGATCCTAGAAAGAAACAGATGGCACATTCAAAAAATTAACTGAAAAGGGTTTAAGGGTCAAGCTGTTTACAAAGATGTAGAGAGAAATAAGGAAGTAAACTGAAGGCGATTAAGCATCCAGACACTACTTATATTAGGGAGCAACTATCACCTGATTGGATGACCAAAAGGACAGTGAGAAGGAACAGAGTTTAGGCGGCCTTATAGCTGTGGCCATGGCCGTGTAAGCATTTGATAGGAACTGTGGTCATGGATAGAAGAAACCAACCACTCTCCTTGTAAGGCCATTGCTTTCTTACAGACAAGCAGGGAGGCAGTAGAGGATACAGATATTCTAATCTCTCTTTCCTTCCAACCTCTGACTTTCTGCTCTTGCCTCCCATGAGCCAAATCAAAGTAAGAGCAGTCTCTAGTTGGTGAAGAATGTGAACTGAACTATCACCTCAAGCCTGTTAGAATGGCTATCCTCAAAAAGGCAAGAAATAACAAGTACTGGTGAGGATGTGGACCCAAGGGAAAACTTGAGTTCTGTTGGTGAGAATGCGAACTGATTCAGCCACTAAGAAAAATGGCAGGGAGGTTCCCCAAAATATTAAAAACAAAATTACCATATGACCCAGAAATTCCACTTCCTGACATAAAGCTGAACAATGTGTCACTATGGCAAAGAGGTATCTGTATCTCTATGTTCATTGCAGCATTATTTACAACAGCTAAGACACCTAAACATCTATGTGATCTAAGTGTTCTTCAGGTAGTGGATATATGTACAATGTAGCCACGCAAGAGAAAGGCATTCTGACGTTTGTGGACAACACTGATAGACCTTGAAGGCCCTCTGTTTAGTGAAATAATTCAGGCAGATAAAGACAAATACTGTCTGATTTCACTTATATGTAGAACCTAAAACAAAACAAACAAACAAAAAAACCCAAAACAAAAAACTCACAGAAAAACAATTAGGCTGTTAGTTGCCAGAAGCAAAATGTGGGAGGTGGGGGAATTGTAAAACAGCAGTCAAAATGTACCAGCTTGCATTGTTCTGGGGATTTAATATATAGTGTGGTAACTATAGTTAAAAATACTATATGGTATATTTGTAAGTTGCTAAGAGATTAAATCTTTAAAGTTCTCATCACAATAAAATAATAATTTGTAACTATGTGAGGTGATGGATGTTAACTAAATTCATTAATCATTTCACAATAATGTAGTCATTCCCCCATTATCTGCAATTTTACTGTTTGCAGTTTCAGTTTCCCACAGTCAGTCATGGTAATGAAAATATTAAACATAAAATTCCAGAAATAATTCTTAAGATTTAAATTACGGGTTATATTCAGTATGATGAAATTTTGCACTGTCCAGCTCTGCCCCGCCTAGGACATGAATTAGCCCTTTGTCCAGCCATAGCCACAGGCTCCTATCTACATATATTAAATCATTAGGTTGTGGCACTTTAACTTATGTGGTATTTTAGTTCAATTGTATCTCAATTAAATTGGGGAAAAAGAATGATGAAGAATGATCTGGAGCAGTACATCCATTCTGTCACTCATCCACGCTTTTTGTTCTTTTAGGCAGGAAAAAAATAAATAAACCTGCACCCCCACCAAGTGGAAACAGGGAGTCCTATCAGCCAATTATACTATTATTATAATTTCCATTTGCAAAACTAGCCACCTCCTTATGCTCTATGAAGGAAGTAGGAGAGAAGATTGTGTGTGGAGATAGTATCGGAGTGGGGACTATAACCTGATTAGGTCTCTGCTTTTGTAGCTGGTTACAAAAATTAGACTGGTAATCACAGATCCTTATTCCATTTATTTTTTTTCTGTTCCTCCTTTTTCTGGAACTTAGCCAAGAGAGATATTTAACCTTATGGGATAATCATTATTTTCTAAAGCCCAAAGTCCTTTGTGGTATTCTTTTTATTGAATTACACTTTTTCATGTACTATTATTTTTGAATCTGGGAGGACTGAGATGTGCACTAATGAGCCTATGGCTCCCTGGCATAATTCTTATTCCTCCATTGTGGAACAGCCATAAACTTTTCCCGATGTAACAGGATTCATTCCTCCTTTGGGCACTAGAACCTATAGAGTCACCAATCCAAGATTTTAAGTATTGGACGCAAAACTTCCTTAAGTGAGCATTTAAAAAAATACTATTAGATGTATTGTCCAAATGTCTCTGGGTCTTGGTGGTTCTGGGTAATATTCCAGTGCTGACCCTGACTATATGGATGGCACTGGCCAGTTGCCCTGCCTCTCTGGATCTCCACTTTTCCATCCATAAATCAGGATAGGATTCTGAAGATTCTTTCTATCTCTGACATTCTTTCATTCTATGATTATAATACTAATTAATTTTAATCAAAGACATCTAAATGTATTAAGTAGGTTTTATAAGAGGAAAAGTAAGAGAGCATGAAGTAGTAAAACTAATATCAGATAATAGTCATAGAGCATTTATTTTGTGCATATAACACCTTGCTAAATCTTTGCATGTTATCCTAATTGTCCACCAACCCTTTTGAATAAGTATTATTTTATCCTATGTCACTTATGAAGCAAGCCTAAGGCACTGAGTTAATAATTTAAATTTAGACAATGGAATCTAGCAATCAGCCACGAAGTGCTTTGGAACTAAAATGAATTGCCTGCTCTAGACCAGAGACAATTGATAGCTCAGCAGTCTTTGTGTCCATGGAGACATCCAAAATGTTCATATGAATAGTAGACTGTTCAGTCACATTAAAAGAATCAAATGAGAAATGCATCCGGTGCTTTAAAAAAATTGATCAGCGCTCCTATTTTCTATCTATTATAAAGCATATAATATAGATTGTGAAATTTCACAGTAATGTATTTATTCATATTATATACAGCATTTTATAGAATAGTAACCATTACTAACTCCACTTTATAAACAAACAACTGAGACTTATAGATAGGTAGTAACTTGCCCTAGTTCCTGCAGGAGGTAAATACTGAATTCAGAGCTCTCCCTGAAATCTGATCTAACCTCAAAGCCTATTTTTAGCAGTGCTGGACTTCCCCTCATTATGAGACAATATCTGCAATTGATCTGTCATTGGAGAAAGATAAGCTATGCCTCTATAAATTCAGGGCTCACCTTCAAGCAGTGTTAGACTGACTTCTCCAAACAACTTCATGCTGAATTTATAATACGAGACCCCTTTCTTACCCACATCTAGGTATAAGTATTCCACACAGTTGTAGTGGTCATTGGACCACTCTCTCTAAAATATCCCCAAATGCCTTTATTCTCCAGTTATGTAAAAATATAACAATCCAAATTGGAGGTTTAATAAATGTTCATTAAATGTCCTTGCCCATAGAAATATTCCCATACTTTTGAAGTATACCTGGCTACTGTCTTTTCAGTGGAATGCCATTTACAAGTTTTACAAATTTTAGCATAATAGCTTAATAGCTATGTGCAAGGTCTGGGGCTGTAAGATTGGCCATTCACTGATTACACGATTACTTAAGGTACTTAAACTCTCTAAACCACATTTTCTTCTCTTCTTCTGTAAGATGTGGGTAATATCTGTACCTATCTGATAAGATATTTTAATATAAAATATATCCACTTATATAATTTTCTTAGCATAGTTCCTAACATGTAGTAGGTACTGTACAAGTGACTACTCTTCCTAAAGGTGAGTGGCTTGTCCTGCCTTTGGAAAACAATCTGTCCTTTTATTGGCAAGGTTAACATGTATGACCTCATTTAATCGAAAGGCCCTATGTAGTACCTCATTTTTCATATGTGAGAACTGAGGCACAAAGAGACTAAATCAAGTCGCAACTCTAAATGTTAATGTTTAAAAGATACCAGGTCTTCTGACTATTGGTTGAGTAAGATACCATGCCCCCCAATTTATAAAACCATCAGAAATTCTATGCAGGCAAGACTTCAGAGTGCAGACATGGTTAATATTTTACTCAGCAAACAACTCCTTGTAGATTGAACAAATTGCCAGACACAATTCACAAAAACTTCTCAGCCTTTAGCATGTAAGGGGAAGTTCAAATAATGAGCAGTCCACATATCTTTGTTTCCTAGTTACAAGATGTAACCAATTTCCTAACCCCAAACTTTTTGATATGGTAATACTGCAGGCTAGACTTCCAAATGAATTTTCATAGATATAATTACCTGCATAAAGCAGGCAACATACTTTTCACTTTCTTGCCTGACTTATAAATCAAAGCTTTACCTCAACTTGGACATCAAAGATGTAACTTAACCTTTCAAATATTATCTTTTATTGTTAAAGTAAACAGAAAACTTCATCACATCAGTTTTTAAATTACCTCATTATTACATTTCATTAAATTTTTGCAACACAATTTTTTAATGTAGTTTCTCCACTGAGCAGTTTAATGGGCATGCCTGAATGTATTTGGGAAATGAGTGAGAATACAGTATTATGCAAGTTAGCTGAAAAATGTAGCAAGATCTTTTGAGTGAGAGGCACATTGACCCACTCCTCTAACTAACCCATCTCCTCCCCGATTCCCATGGAAAAGACCAAAGGATTCTAAGAACCAAGGACAATCTGAATTCACTTGAGAAATGTAGCTTGTTCAATAAATGATGCTATGATAGTTGGTTAACCATAATTCAAGTAAAAAATATTTGATCCCTACCTCATACCATAAAATGATGCATTCCAAATGAACTCAAGAATTAAGTTATTTAACAAAACAATAGAGAATAAAAGTAAATATGTATCAATATGGCCATTATTAAGCTTTAAAGGAAACTAATATATCATGAAGAAAAATTGAAAAATAAATTACCAAACAAAGTATAAGTCCTTTGTGATCCAACAAAATACTATAAATAAAATTTAAAGATAAAGAACAATCTTAACACACACATACACACACAAATATTTCTAAACATGATAAAAGTCAATATCAGTTAAAAAAGTATGTGCCCTATGAAAACATAAAGAAAGCAATAAAAAAGTGGGCAAATGAAGAAAATAAATACAAATCATCAATAAGCATATGGAAAAAGTTCATTTTCATTAGTACCAAAGGGATACAGTATAAAGCAATATTAAGAAATATTTTCACTTATGATTTTAAGTGAAACAAAGGTAGCATAAAAAATGGAATTGCAGTTTGTTACTATATTTGGAATATAGTAAGGATGGAATCTCAAGGTATTGATAGTACCAGTGATTTTAATTTTTAATACAAGTTCACATTTTAAAGTAATTTACAGACATTTTAATTATAAAAGATGAATGTATTATTATAAAGTTTCATACAGCCAACTCTGGGTGTTTTCACTAAGGCCAAACACATTTCTGTTAGTGATCTAGGTGATCACCAAGATTCACATCCACCACAAAATGACTAATGAGCCTTTGGTAAGCACATACTCTGTGTTGAGTACCCAGGTGGGAAAAAACAGTCCGTGTATATACAGAGCTGACATTTTCCACCACAGATCTTTGAAGCATTTTACTGACCATGGACCATTGCAGTTATTACCTAATTAGTACTTTCAACACATGGCTAGCAAGTTCATGTCTACAGCATCACACAGAAGAGAGCAATAAAGGGCAAGTGCTTTGCCTAAAGCAACCTAAGGAAAAGTAGTGGAGCCCAGCTTCAGGGCTATCTCTACCTGCCTCCAGAGGAAACACTTCTGATTTTACTCCTGAGCTTCTCCGGGGGCATTTATCTTTAGAACTTATGTTTGACCACATTGTTTTCCATAAGACATATTAGCATTGGTTATACAAGTTCAGAACTAACTCAAGCCACACCTCTTTCATGAAACTTTCCTGGCCACCCATCTCTCTGTCAACTTAGGTGATCCTCCTCTGGGTTTGAAGAGTGTATTGTTTCTCCCGCTACCCTAGCACATGACATTATCTTATTAATAATTTATCTTCTTTCTTAGGAAATTCTTATGACTTTGAATATAAGGTTATGCATCATTTTTATTTATCTTTATATACTTAGTATATATATTCATATATATATTTCAAAGCATGAGGTTTGTAGTAACTGAATTTTTTTTTCCAAGAATCAGCCTATAACATTAAAGAAAGTTAAAAAAGCTTTTGTCTAGAAACCAGAGACGCTTTAAAAGGGCGTAATATGCATTTGGGTAAATATTCAGCCAGACCCTCTTCTGAAAGCTTTGTATTATTTATTTGTTCTAACCTATATTCTTGAATGAAGTTTAAAGTCTCAAAGACTTTACTTCAGATTTACTGGTTATGACTAGTAGGTTTTCAATTATGAGATAGTCTAATCAAAAGCCTCATTTACAGAGGGAAATCATAATTGTGTGTAAGGGATTTAGAAGAACTGAGTGATAAAAATGCTATGAGATGAAAACATTAATAAATTAAGAAGAAAATATCTGCTATATTAAGTGGGAATATATACTGGGAGAAAAATAGGACAGAAAAGGAGGATAGCAATATAAAAGGTAGAAAGTGACTTGTTTATTTAGATTTATTAGGCTTTTATTAGATTTATTATTATGAGGTGTATCTGGGAAGGCCCCATTAATACACTGCATTTGAACTGAGAGGACTGAGGATGTAAAAAGCAGCCACAGAGAATTAGGTAGACGATACAGAATGATGGTTCTTGTATCCAATGAACTTGAAAAGTCTTCTGTCTTTTTAAGAACAGTGACATTTCAGTATTTCAGAATGGCTTCTTGGAGTGAAAGGCTATTTTTATTCATTTCATCAGGCCTAGATCCATCATAGGCCCTGTGTCAGTAATGAGTCTGAAGCCTTAGCACATTCAAGGGCTTAGTCATTTATTTTGGTTCTGACCACGCATACCATCTCCCTAGTGTGCTAGTCATTCCTAAGCATCATCTCTAGGAGGTCTTGCAGGAAAAAAGCTAGAGTACCTTTCCCTTAGGACCACCTGAGAGTCATCTGTTAGTAAACAGCACTTCAAATTCTCATTTGTACTGCAACTTCTGGCCTGAACTTGACCTAAACTCAGTGACCTATTTCTGGACTTTGTCTCTGGAGACAGCTTGTCAGAGTGGAAAAAAATGTGAATTGTGGAATCAGGCAGACTGAAGCTGGATCGCATTTTCAATATTGGTCGTGTGTGATTTCAGGCAGTGACTAAACTTCTCTCTCTGAGCCCTGACTTTCTTCAGTTGATAATAATGATTATAATATTTACTCTTAGAGCTTGAAAATCATCTGGAAGACTGCTTAAAATGCCGATTTGCTTGGCCCACTTCTCAAGGTTTCTGATTCAGTAGGTCAGGGGAGTGGAACGCAATAATTTGAATTTATCTACTAGATTATGCTCCTGCTGTTGTGGGGGATCACACTTAGAAAACCCCTAATAAAAGACTGTGTATGTTATATTGGTAATATATTTATTTTTACTATGCACCATTCACATTTCTAAAGACTTTATACAAGTGAAGAGCCTATTAATTGGCTTTCTATTACCAGAGCTAGGCTGTGAGTTCTCAGCATCCAAGCCTTTTACCTGAGCTTGGGCCCTGTGTCTAGCTTTCTTCTACCTTCATTAATGCTCACAGAGCCAACGGGCCATCAAACGCTAAATTGTGAATGGACTGGTTATGTGAGCCTCTGGGCCATAACAGGCTGGCTCCTAGGGTCCTTGTTAATGCTTTTGTATTCTTCAGACTTTAGTTGTCATATTTTTTCTTTATAATATAGATGTATTTTATGAACAGACTTAGCCCCCAATTAATTACCTTTTCTAAATGACGGCAAGCACACACCTATGCACACTTATCTGTTGTATTCAAGCAGTTGGCATCATTTTATATTAAATTGCTAATTATTATTAATTACTTTGGCATTTATGGGAATAGCATTAATCTTGGCAGAGTCATTTGGTATTTCAGTAGGAACATCATTTCCCTCCCATCAGAAGAAATTTCTTTCTTGAGGGCTATTCATAAATGTGTCATTTATTGTAAATCACCACTTACAGGAATGAAATCCAACATCTGGAGGAACATTGGTAAGGTTAAAAGTGTCAGAGCTAATTTCAGCCCCCTTATATTTAGATCAATCATTCTGTTCCCATACAGCACCACTATACGAAAGAAAGTTGTTAGAAGGAAATAAGTATTCCAAGACTAGAAAAATAGTCATCAAAGCTATCAATAATAGTAATAACAACCATTAAAGAAATGACTCGATTCACAATATAATTAGTGCTTTATATGCCCAATCATCTTCAATATTTATAATACCTTAGTAAATTGGGTATTGTTATTAATACCTTTTTATAGATAAGAAAATTAAGGTTTAAATAAATTGTTCTAGATACAACATCTGCTAAATAGAAAAACAAAACAAAACAAAAAACTGGGACTTGAATCCAGATTCATTTTGATGATAAAATCTTAATAACCACAAATAAGACATGGTCACTTGTCCTTAAAAAACTTAGAGTTTCAATAAAGGAGGTGATGGATACATATGGTAAAGTGCAAGGCTGATCGTGAAATTAATATAGTATTAAAAGATAAGAAACAACTGAAATCAAGAGAGAGAGAAGATTGATTACATGGGGAAATTTTGGGAAAACCTAAGATCTGAGCAGAGGTAGTTGGGTGTCTTTACAGTACATACTTTGCACAACACTGTTTAACCCTCACTTGCTAATTGCTTTAAAAGTGGTACTTACTTTTACTTTGCTTCTTTTTTCTAAAAATAAGCATGGTGACATTATATATCATATACTGTGTGGTAAAGATTAGAATATATCAAGATAAAATAATGATTTTAGAACAATGGCTGATGTTCTAAATGGTAGCTAGTATTTGAACAGTATTACAAGTAATGGAACAATGCATTCAATAGGTAGATGGCAGTGAGAAAAATATTCCAGGAAGTGATAGTTATAACAGCATGATCAAGGTAAAAACCACCACACATGTTTGAGGAGGATTGTTCAGAGTGAGTGCAGCCTAGAAGGAACTGGGGTATGTGGGAGGAAGCATGCTGAGAGAATAAGTGACTCATGTGGAAGATACCTGTACGGCAGGTAAGACAACTTGGGTTTTATTCTACACTTAAAAATGAACTATTAAATATTTTGTAGGAATGAGGTGTCATGATTAGAGCTACACTATACCAATATAGAGGCAAACATAATGCAAAGACTGGTGCAGAGAAAACTGAGAGAGAGTTATTACACAGACTGCTTCTCCAGTAGCATACCAGAGAGAGGAAACAGTGTTAGAGCAATGGAAATGAAGGCAATGGGAGCAAAAAGCCTGGAAGATGTGTTGGAGTATTCGGTGGACTGATTAAATGTGAAATGCTGGGAACAGTAAAGAGGAAAAGATGGCTGAGATTTGGTATCCGAGTTTTGATTAAAGAAGAACACATTCCTTTAGAATAAAATTGTGTCCATATGGCTTCTTTAATGGAATAGTAATGACATTTTAGAAAATAAAGAAACTTCTACTGAATGCTTATAATATACTGGTTCTTCATCATTTTATTGTATCTTCCTTATGAAAACCTAACAAGGTGATACTATGCATCTCTTTGTTAAATATCAGGAAACTGAGCAGTATAATAATTTCCTCAGGAAGATACAATACCAAAGTCTGAGTGTAGTCTAGAATTACTTGGTTTTAGAGCCCAATACTCTATCGCTCCATTGCACACCTCAATGAATAAGTATAGCATATCACACACAAGTAACTCTGTAAAGGTCTGAGTGAATATCTCAAGGAGATAGTTCTGAGGACAAAAAATAGAGCTATACCTTTTAATGGTCTTTCAAATTTAAGTTCTCCAAAAGTATAGTTGACCTGATTGTAATAACTCCTATATTGTTATAATGTTTATAATTAAAAATTTTGCTTATAGTTATAATTTCAATGCATTCTTATACTAGCCTTGTAAGGTGAGCAAGGCAGGCACTGTTATCAATATCAATTATTTACAGGTAAGAGCAGTGGAGCTTGTAGACAGATGACAAATGTTATCCCAAAGTCATGCATTTAGAAAGCGGTAATGTTGGATCCTGACACCAGTTTACAAACCACTCACAGTGCTGTTTCCTGTACTTTAAATAGTTGCAAATGAAAGACAGTAACTCCTTCTGCCATGAAAAATGGAGCTATAAAGGTAGAATTCATGTCAGCAAGCATAGATACTTTTATAAATAACATTTTAACAGTAGGTTGAAGGAGGGGTTATGTTTTGAGACATTTTTCCTTTCTGCATTGCAGTAGTCAGACTCACACAAATGTTCTTTGTATAACTGATCATTTCCCTTACAAATACCACCTGGGGGAGATTTTTGCTTCCAATCAAGATAGAATAATATGATTAGATTTATACTTCTGCTTGACACAACCAAAATATTTTCAAAACATTGGACCTGAGACAGAAGAATAGTGAATATCTGAAAAACAAAACCAAATAATATGAGCCTTGTGATTGACCCAGTGTAATGGCTTCTGATAATTTTCAGGCTACAGAGAAGAGAAACAGGACCTCAGGTATAGCCCAGAAGACTCCCTAATTGAGGATGGGAACAGGATTGTAACAAGGTAGAGTATGAAAGAGGAGAAAACTGCACAGAGAGAAAAATCTAGATATAGGTTAATTGTCAAGCATTTACTTGAGTATTACTGAGTGCATAAGCTGTGAGGAAAACATAAAAAGGTAGGAAAAAACATTCACAGAATTAACAAGAGCAGTGCCTGGCACTGACAGAGGACCAGGAGTAGAGCCAGCTCCCACGAGATTCACTGGGCATTGGGTAGAGCCCACAAAAGTGACTTGGCTCAGTAGTAGGGAATAATTAAATGTAGGATTAGCACTGTTCCAGTCCTACCTAATACATTAAAGCCAGGTGTAAAAGGATGAAACTGCAGATGTACCTCGACTAACTATGGTACTACATCTCAATAAACCCATTGTAAGTTGAAAATATAATAGATTTAAACTCTAATGGAAAAAATAAAATGAATTTAGTACTACCACACTGTAGCAGGGGTGTCCAGCCTACAGCCTGTGAGCCACGTGCAGCCCAGGACAGCTATGAATGTGGCCTAACAGAAAATTGTAAATTTACTTAAAACATTATGAGATATGTTTTTGTGATTACATATCACAGTGTATTTAATGTGTGGACCAAGACAACTTTTCTGCTTCCAGTGTGGCCCAGAGATGCCGAAAGGGTGGACACCCCTGCTGTCGACTATCAGTTGTTTACCCTAGTGACTGCTTGGTCACCTGGGAGCTGCAGCTCTCTGCTGCTGTCCAGCATCACGAGAGAGTATGGTGCTGAATATCTCTACTCCAGGAAAATATCAAGACACAAAATTCAAAGTGTGATTTCTGTTGAAAGTGTATCACTTTCACACATAGTAAAGTGAAAAAAATTGAAAGCCCAAATATTGTATGTCAGAGACCATCTATACTTAAAAATTAAACAACTCTGTTCCAGAACAAAGCTCAAGACTATTTGTGTGTATATACAAGATATTCATCACCAAAAGGTAAAATATTTAGCATTCAATTAATAATTAGTAGTCACACAATATAGTAGGAAAACACAATGTTTTATGAGTTACTAAATCAATCAGTAATGAGTGACACAGGTTTAGAATGAAAAGACAAGGGCATTCAAAGTGATTTAAAATTATATTCCATGTGTTCAAAGAGTTAGAAGATACAAAAGTTAAAATAATCAAAACTGAATTTCTGGTGATGAAAATACTTTTGAGATTTAAAATTCTATCTACAGAATTAATACTAGATTAAATATTGCATAAAAAAGATAGTGAAATTGAAGACATAGCAATAAAACTATCTTAAATAAAGCACAGAGAAAAATAAAGCAAATAAACAGAGTGTAATTTAGCTGTTGGACAATATCAAGTAGCCTAGTATATGTGCAATTAGAGTAATGGCAGGGATTATAAAGAGATACATGAAGATATTATGGTAAAAAATTGTAAACCCATAAATGCAAAAATACAATGAATATCAAGTACAGAACTATTGAGAAAAATGACACCAATCTACATTATAATCAAGTTGATTAAAACCAGCATATAAAGAAAAATCTTTAAAAAGAGCTAGATAAAAAGAAAAAATACATACACATACACGATCACATAAAGGTGAAGATGACAGCATATTTGTCAGAAACAATGTCAGAGACAGTGGAACAACATGTTTACAAAATACTGAAAAGAAAACACAAAGAAACAGTAAACCTAGAATTATATCCTTAGCAAAGTGAAAGTGAAATAAAATCTTCTTTATACACACAAAAACTTAAATAATTCATCACCAGGAGGCCATTATTATAAGAAATATTGAAGCAAGTATTTTACATTAAAAAAATTATGCCAGTTGGAAATAGGAAACAAAACAGAGGGGAAAAGTGTGCTGTTGTTGGTAATGACATGGATAAAGTGATAAGATTTATTTCATACTTAAATTTTAAAATGACAAATATCTGCTTACAAATAATAATGGGGCAGTATGAGATTTGTAAAACATGTAAAAGTAAAATGTATGACTATAATAAAACAAGGGTAAGAAAATTAGAAGTCTAATTACTATTTTAAGGTTTTTAACACTGTATGTGAAGTGGTATAATTTCACTTAAAGGTAGACTGATATGTTAAATGTATATACTATAACCCTAAAGCAACCATTAAAACAATGAACAATTTTAGCTAATAAGCCAACATCCTAAAAATTAATGAAATTAATAACAGAACTTCAAAACATATGAATCAATAACTGATAGAATTGCAAAGCAATACAGAAAATCCATAATTTTAGACAGAAATTTAAATAACTCTCTCAAAAGCACAAATAGAAAATAAGTAAAAATATTCAAGATTAAAACACTATCAACCAATTTACTAATTGACATTCAGTGAATATAACATTCAAAAACAACCGAAAACATATTCTATTGGTACATGGATGAAAGTAGAACATTTATGAAGATAGACCATATTCCAGGCTATAAAATACTCTCAGTAAATTTAAAATAATTCATGTCAGAATAAATCATGTTTCCTGGCCAAGATGGAATTAAATTAGTACTAAATAATGTACATATCTTTGAAAAAATATTTTAGTTCTTAGAAATTAAATAACATTTGTTTACATCAACCATGGATTAATGAAGAAATAAGAAGGGAAACAGAAAATTGTCTTAAACTGAAAACTACAACATTCATACCACAATACCACTAAAACAGTTTTGAGAGTACAAACATAGATCAGAAAAGAAGAAAAAACATCCCAAAGAAACAACCTCAGACTCAAGAAACTAGAAAAGAGGACCAACTAAACCTAAAGTAATTTAAAAATAAATAAAAAGCAGAGCAGAAATAAATAAAATAGAAAACAGAAATAGTTAATTAAATTCAAAGGTGATTGTTGAAGGAGATCTATAAAAATGTAAACTCTACTCAGACTAATAAAAAAAGAGGGATGGAACAGATTGTTTAAATCAAGAAAGAAAGAAGAGATATCACTAAATATATATAAATATATTTAAAAGTAGTAATGGAATTATAGAAAACTTTATGCCAAATTCCTTAAAAAAATACAGTCTATTAAAGCTTACTGAAAAAGTCAAACATCCATTAAGGAAATTGACTTTATACTTAAAATCCTTCCTACAAAGAGAACTCCAGACCCAGATAGTTTTACTTGTGAATTTTACTGAAGATTTTTAAAAGACATTATACCAAGTCTACACAGAAAAATTCTTACAGAAAAATGGAAAAAAGTAAAATCTCAAAACATTCTATGGCACCTGCATTATCAAAAGCGACACAAAAATTTACAAGAAAGGAAAATTACAGATTCCAAACAAAATTTTAGAAAATTGATTCTAACAATGTATGAAGAAGGATGTTACACCTAACAGAGTGGTTCTATTCCTGGATATGGGGGCCAGTTCCATATTTGAAAATCAAATAATATAATTTATTATATTGTTTAATATTTGAAAATCAAATAATATAATTCATTATATTAATAATATAAAGAGAAAGTTATATATTCAATACAATAGGTGCAGAAAATCATTTGACAGGATTCAACATGCATTCCAGTTAAAATTCTTACCTAATTAGGAATTGAAGGGCAATACCGCAACCTAATCAAAGGGCATTTTGAAAAACCTATAACTGACAACATGCTTAATGAAGGAAAACTGAATGATTTTTCCCTGTGATCAGGTACAAGACAAGGATATCTACTTTCGCCACTACTAGTCAACATTCTACTTGAAGTTATAGCCATTATAAAAAGAATATTTTTCAAATTAAAATGGAAACAGTAAAAATTGTGTTAATTCACAGATGACATGATTGACTATGCAGAAAATCCAATATAATCTACAAAAATCAAGTAAGCTTAACAGTAAGTTTAGCAAGGTTGCAGGGTACAAAATGGATATGAAAACCTTGGTGTATTTCTATATAGTAGCAAATAAATGATCAGAAACTGAAAAATTTTTAAATGCCATTTGTAATAGCACTGAAAATAGGAAATACTTATAGGTAAATGTGATTAAAGATATGGCAGGCCTCTTTGTTGTACTCTATAAAAATTTGCTAGCAGAAGTTGGGTAAGATAGAAGTTAAAGAACTATATCGTTTACATGGGTTTAAAGATTCACTATTGTTAAAATGTTGATTCTCCCAAAATATCTAAAGAGTCTATCTCAATCAAAATTCCAATATATTTCAGAAGTTTATAACTAATTATAAAATTTACATGGAAATGCAGAGAACCTAAAACAACTCAAAACAACATTTTTTAAAGAACTAAAACTACCAGGCCCTGGCTGGCATAGCTCAGTGGATTGAGCGCGGGCTGCGAACCAAAGCATCACAGGTTCGATTCCCAGTCAGGACATATGCCTGGATTGCAGGCCACGGTCCCCAGCAACTGCACATTGATGTTTCTCTCTCTCTCTCTCTTTCTCCCTCCCTTCCCTCTCTAAAAATAAATAAATAAATAAAATTTTTAAAAAAAGAGCTACAAGCAGATAGTAATCATTTGTTCTCTTTAAAAAAAAAAAACTACCCAATTTCAACATTTATTATTAAGCTACAGTATTCAAAACATTTTATTATTGGTCTACATAAAGATACACAGAACTAAACACACTCCAGAAACAGACCCCACCAAGAAGACAACTTACTTTTATTCATTTACTTTAAAATTTTTTTCAATTACAGTTGATGTGCAATATTATATTAGTTTCAGGTATATAACACAGTGATTAGACATTTATATAACTTATAAAATGTTCACCCCAACAAAAATAGCACCCATCTGACACCATACATCATTATTACATTATTATTGACTATATTCCCTATGCTGTATTTTAACATCTTCATGACTATTCTGTAACTATCAATTTGTACTTCTTAATTACTTCACATTTGTATCCATTCCCCCAGTTATCCTTCTATCTGACAGCCATCAGAATGTTCTCTGTGTCTATAAGTCCGTTTCTGTTCTGTTTATTCAATTGTTTTTTTGAATTCCACATATAAGTGAGATCAACTGGCATCTGTCTTTCTCTGTCGGACGTATCTCACTCAGCACAATACCCTCTAGGTCCATCTGTGTTGTTGTAGATGGCAAAATTTAATTCATTTTTACGGCTAATAGTCCATTGCATATATGCAACACTTTATCCGCTCATATGTTCATGGACATTTGGGTTATCTCCATATCTTGGTTATTGTAAATGTTCTGCAATGAATACATGGTGAATATACCTTTTTGATGTAGTGTTTTGGGTTTCTTTGTGTAAATATTCAGAAGTGGAAATTATTGAGGCCTTTTTTTGTCACTTATTACAGCCTTTGTTTTAAAGTCTATTTTGTCTGGTATAGGTATTGCTACTCCAGCTTTTCTTTGGTTCCATCCTCATGAAATATCTTTTTCCATCCTTTTATTTTCAGTCTGTGTGTATGTTTTGATCTAAGTCTCTTGTAGACAGCATATGTAAGGGTCTTGTTTTGACAGATGATTTATTTTTGAGGAAATTTTTGGTGTGATATGTTCATCATAGTAATTGTGATGAGAATTTTTAGTGTCAAATTTATCAAATTATATACATTAATTATGCACAACCTGCTTATGATAATTATACCTCAGTAAAACTGTTAAAAGTACACCTCCCTTTGTGCATAAGGAAGCTGACATATACGTTAGCTGGCATTTCTGCACCTTTACTGTTTTGTTGTTGTATGCCTCCTCCATCCCTCTGTTCTCTCAAGCCTTCACTCTCCATACAGTTCTTACACCCTGCCTTCACCTCCTTAATTTTGTAAAATAGCTTCTGAAAAGTTGAAGAAAAGTTACATTTTTATTTAATTCCTGTCAGTTTTTAATGCAGGTATTTGTACCTGGAGCCAACACGGCTAAATGTAATGAGGACAGCCTTTGGGTTAGAAGCAGTAAGTTTATGTCCCCACTTTATCTTTTTCAACCTATGTGATTTGAAGTCACTTATCTTCAATTAATCTCAAATTCCTTATCTGTCAAACAAGAGTAATTATAGCTATTAAATAAGTATAGTGTATGGATTAAATTTGATAACGTGATTTAAGCAAGACACTTCATCTCCTTGAGTCTCAGTTTTCTAGTAAAAAAATAGAAAAAATAGCTATTCTTTTAGTAATAATATAGGGATTAAATTTAGGTGATGCATTCTAACATTTCTGGCCCTTACTTTAAACACAGTAAGTTATCTCCTTCTTTTCAGGAAAGAATTGCCCCATTGCCCCCCTCCAAAGAGATAAGAACCCTAGTGCTCTCCCTTGTACAGAAGAAAAATCACACTTCCAATGTCAGAGTTGCAAGGCACCTTAGAGATAATTTGGTTTCAAAACGCTTGTTTCCATGGTGGTAGAATGCTGAGGTTCAAAAACCCAAAAGGAAAATGGATTAATTGAAGCCTGCCTAGAACTTGTGAGGCTCACACACATTGTCCTTTGTCCATAAATCCTATAAGATTGAGTAGAAACCTTCTTAGGTCTTCAATAGTTCAGCTGCTCTGATTCTTTAGGAAAGCTGGTCGATCACTAATTCTAGGCTCACTTCATTAGTGTTGCTTGCTTTGAGAAGCCAGTTCTGTCTCCCTCGCTGTTCTTTTCCAGTCCAACTGCTCCAGGTAATGAGCTCTAACTGGAAGCCCCAATTTTTTCCTCACTCATTGTAACTTTTTATTTTTGTCTTTGCCTGCCTGAGCTGCCTCTGTCAGTAGAAATCAAGTTGAGAGCCAGTGTTTCCAAGAAGCCCCACCGAACTCTGCATTTTTCACATCATATTCACCAGACATTGAACAGATCTATGGTTGGGCTGAATAAATTGTCAGAATAGTTTTGAAATATGTCACAAGCTGATTAATGCAGCTGGGACATTCACAGGAGAAGAACAGTGAATCTGCATCCTACAAAGATCCAGGTGGGTCTATTGATGGGCAGACATTAGTCTCCTTTCTCCCTGAGGTAGGATCTGTACCACACACCAGGACCTCTCACCAATTACAGTCACCCAGGTATCTTCAGCTCTGCATAGTTTAAAAAAGTCACACTCTCTACCTCCTCCTTAAACACATTCTTCTAGGACATCTCATCACTGCTATCTCAAGTCCTATAAAAAGGGAGGTGTCGAAGTCTGGCCAGGGGAATGTGAAGGTAAGAAACTATAAAAGGAAAAGTGAAAGCATCTTCTTCGAAGTAAAGTTCATCTAAGTGAGCTTTAACTACTATAATCTTTTACCATCAAACAGTCCGAGAGATATCATCAACCCTATTCCGCAGATAAGGAAGCTGAGCCTTAGAGAACTGCAGTGACTTGCTGAAAATACTGACCAGGCAAAAATGTAACTGTTCATCTCATGAATGGTAATATAAATATATGCATTGTGAAAAAGTATTAAATATTGTGATTAAAATTTAGCATAAAGTTATTTTATATATAAATTGTGTCTTTCAATATATAATCATTGTAATATACTTAGTACATTACCAATTTGGCTACTGATTTTAATCAACTTAATATTCCACCAATTCTGTTTAAGTGTTATCATCTCCTTTAATTGTCCAAGCTTTAAATTTCTGGTTGCTCAAAAAGATCAAAACAACATCAAATAAAGCTGAGCAGAGGGACTACCAAGGAGGACTGCACCAGAGTAAGGCAAAATAAGTTTACAGTTGTGAATAAACAAAACAGGGTTTATTTTTGTATTATCATTCATTAATTGTTGTATTATTTTCCATATGAACAACTGTAAACCTACTTTGGCCTCACCCCATAAGGTATGATTCAGAATGAAAATTTCTATAATTAAAAGAATT
Organism: Tonatia bakeri; assembly: GCA_004024845.1. Taxonomy (NCBI): domain Eukaryota; kingdom Metazoa; phylum Chordata; class Mammalia; order Chiroptera; family Phyllostomidae; genus Tonatia; species Tonatia bakeri. Next base: position 197,086 of record PVIA01001731.1, on the reverse strand, counting down.
AACATTTATGCAGTATTTTGCAGGTTATCAAGCCAGTTTTTCTAGGTGACTTCAGCCATCCTTACAAAAAAAAAGTCATGAAAGAACATATTTAGTCTTTTTATAGCTGAAACTGAAGTATAATAAAGGAAAAGTGCTTTGTAATACAGATATTCCCCTTACTTTTTATATTTTTTCTTCTTGAATTCTTGATATATATTTGTCTCACAATTTTAAGAAACCCTTTTATGTTTCAATTACAGTTGAAATACAATATTATATCAGTTTCAGGTGTACAAACATAGTGATTAGACATTTAAATAACTTATGAAGTGATCACCCCAATAAGTCTAGTATCCATCTAACATGATATATAGTTATTACAATATTATTGACTATATTCCCTGCGCTGTACTTTTACTTCTCCATGACTGTTTTTATGTGTCAACTTGTACTTTTTATTCCCTTCATCTTTTTCACCCATGTTCCCATGTCTCCCCCAACTGACAACCACGAATTTGTTCTCTGCATTTATGTATTTGTTTGTCGTGTCCACTCATTCATCAAAATGTCCATTAATAGACAAATGAATAAAGAAAATGTAATACATATACACAGTGGAATACTACTCAGCCATGTTAAAAAACAATGAAATCTTGCCACTTGCAACAACACGGATGGACCTAGAGGGTGCCATACTAAATGATAATACGTGAAAAATACAAAATTAAATAAGTCAGACAGAAAAGACAAATACCATATAATTTTATTCCTATGTGGAGTCCAAAAACACAATAAATGAGTGTCTCATTATTTGATGTCTATTTTGCAGAGTCTTTTTAACTATTAAAAACTATTAACTATTTTTTAAACTATTTTTTAAGATTTTATTTATTTATTTTTAGAGAGGGAAGGGAGGGAGAAAGAGAGAGAAACATCAGTGTGTGGTTGCTGGGGGCTGTGGCCTGCAACCCAGGCATGTGCCCTGACTGGAAATTGAACCTGCGATGCTTTGGTTCGCAGCCTGTGCTCAATTCACTGAGCTACGCCAGCCAGGGCCCTATTGTGCAGAGTCTTAATACTTCCACACAGCTACTGTGATGACAGATTCCTCAAAGTATTCCAGACAGACACTGAAAAAAGTCATACCAATTAATGCTTAATCTAAAAACTAGATTCCTACAAATCACATCATTAGGGAGACCCAACAACTGTAGCATGTTCTGGATTACCTGTTCTAAAGCTCTGGACAAGTAAGAAACAAAAGGGAGAATTGAGAATTTAAGTTTCCATAAGCCTTTTCCTTTTTTTTTTTTTAAATTGTTGTTCAAGTACAATTTTCTATCTTTTACTCCCATCCCAGCTCACCCACCCAGCCCTCCCCACCTCCCTCCCATTTCCACCTACCCCCAGTTTTTGTCCATGTGTCCTTTATACTTGTTCCTGTAAACCCTTCCCCTTTTCCCCTGAAATCCCCTCCCCTCTCCTCTCTGGACACTGTCAGGCTGTTCTCTATTTCAGTGTCTTTGGTTTTATTTTGCTTCCACAAGCCTTTTCTAAAAGTGATTGTTCTGTAACCATGGTAACAAGGTTACATGTTACCATGGTAATCATGGTAACATGATTCAGTCATCTGAATCAGTTTTAAACCTGCTCAACAGATGAATAATAACTGCCCTTAGTGAAGTCACCTTTGCTAATCAACCAAATATCAGCAACTTGATTCTAAAAGTAAGGGGCAGATTCACACCAAAAATGTAACATATCTGAAGTGCCAACAAATCAACAACTGTTATACCTGAGAAATCACACCACCACAACTACAGATAATATGAGCCCACTTACACATTGAAAGTTCACCCATCCATGATTCTGTAATGCCAAAAGCCTTATATAATATTAACAATCTACTCTCCTCTGAGAGACTGTGTCTCACCAGAAATACATTCAACTCTGTCTTTTTATACCTGATGTTGAGAAGTGGTTTTATCATGCTTTGACAAAGTGAGATCCTCACCTCACACCATACACAAAAAGTACTCACGTAACATCATGGATGGGTAGTTTCTGTGACTTTGAGTAAAAAAACACACAACGATACCACTTTTACCATACGCTAACTGATATAAACAAGAATTGAGTTCCTACTGCATCTCATCAATGTTATAATAAAATGATGTTAAACAAAATGACACTACTTGAGAACCTGCTGTAATTGCAGATTAATTAAATATTTATGTGTGAAAAGCAAAATTTTTGACCTTTTGGGAGAAAATATGAGACAATATTTATAACCTTAGGCTAATGAAATACTTCATAAAACAGGTTTCAATCATAAAACATATAGGAGAATAAGAATATTTTGGTTACATAAAAACTCAAAGCTTGTAAATTAAAATATAAAGCTTATACATTTAAAAAAGTTTTATTTTAACAAATTGAAAATGGAGGTTTAGAGAGTTTAAGCAATCTTGGTCACTCAGCTAGTAGGTTGCTGGGCACCAACCTGACTTTGCTGCTTATCCATGTCCTTTCCACTTACACAGTTTGCCTGCCTCAAAGCAATAAATTAACTTATCTACCACTGTACCACTATTACTCTTAAAGCCTTTGGCTTCAGGTAGGGCATAAATAATGTGTATTCATTCATATAGCTATATGAATAAATTATTTTGTCTATGTATCACATGAAAGTATGTGAAGATGTTTTATGAGTTTTGTTTGAAATGTCTCATACATTGTTTTTGTTCTGTCATTTGCATGGTTCTTGTCATTTGCATGGGCATTGAAGGGGTACCTCAAACAAATAAGAAGTCAAGAGATCAGCTCTTGGAAAATTTGTTATTAAGCTACTTCTGATTTAGGCAACTCTGTATAGCTTGCTCACAGATGAGTTTCAGCAGTTCCTTGTATTTTCCTCACCGATGTAGGACAGTTTAGCTAATACGTTCTGCATCCACCTTCAACTCCAGACTGAAGTCATCAGACTCAAGGCTGCAATAGCTTAGCATGAAATATGCCATTGGTAGCGAAGCTCAAGCACTGTGGTTAAGGCTGTGAGGCTTTTCAGTAGGCCCAGAATCAAGCTGGTACCACCAGCTCTCTACAGATTTACCTTATGTCTATGAATGCCTCCCAGGTTGTCATGAGTGTTATATGAGGCAATAAGGTACTTAGCATGCACCTAGAATAGGGTAAACTCTCAGTGATGCATAAATTGAATTCACTTATTTACTCTAGTCTAGTTGAAGATGGTAGATAGTGGAAATGATGATCCAAAGCCCTTATTCATCAACAATCTCAATTTCCTTCCATCTTACCTATCAGACAAAACTGCAGTTTGGACTTGTTTGTACTCTGTAGTCTTTGCCCAGTAGCCAGCCTTTGATGTTCATTGGGACTGAACTTTATAGTGTAACACCCTTGATTCTGAAGTCAGACAGCTTGGATTTGAATAGTCACCTAAGCACTCATTAAATATAGAACTCTCCATTAATTGGGAGCACTAATTAAAACATCTGAGACACACATTTTTATCCATAAAATAGAGGTGATAATAATGTATTCCTCATGTCATTATTATAAAAATTAAACAAACAATATAAATGTTAAGTGCTAACATTAGTGCTTGACACATTGTAAGCACCGATAATTTGCCATAAATATGATTATACCCAGGTAACAGAATACTGTTGATAAAGTCACTTCATATATGTATTGAAACTAGTGCAAAGCCATGGCTTCCAAATTCAGCTGGATTGTATGATTTTCTAATTTTTCTTAACTGCAATTTTCCAAAGATTAATCCAAACAGTATTGTGGAAAGATACAGAATTAGTCATATATATGCAGGTTCACATCTAAGCTCTCTCACTTACTACATGCATAAATTTGAACAAATATAAGATCCCTGTAAATCTCTAAGTAAAATATAACCCCTATATTGTAATTGAAGATTAAAGGAACAAGCATACATAAAATGTGTAGCAGAGATACTCTCAACAAATACGATGTATTCAATATTAACTATATCTTTCCTGATACTCAATAATTTAAAAATTAAGTGGTAGAAAATTGATAAAGACTCATTTTAATAATGAGATTTTTTAGAACTTTGTGGAGAATGGTTTCCTATTAGTAGCAATCAAATTGGTAGCATTTAGTGACTATTGTCATAGTAACCATAACTTAGCAACAAGAAAAAAAATGAAAATAAATACCTGTTGTGCCATCATCATGCTGCTACATTTACATTTTCACCCAGTAATATTTCAGGATTTCTACTTACTGACCAGATCCAAGAGACTGTTGGAACTAAAACAGTACTGCTTATCGGTCATATTGAATTGCCCATTGATTTTAACCCTTCCTCCTTGCCCTGACTTTATCTTAACAACCTCTGCGCTGTAGCACTTTATTAGTACAACTGCTTAACATCCCTTCCAGAAAACTGAATATTCCATATCATATGAAAATTGCTCACCTCTGGGGACAAATAGCAATTTCTTTAAATGTAAATATTAGAACAGTGAGCACTAAATGTAACAAAAATCTTGAGGTTTTTTGATTAGCAAGGAAAGAGAGGATGTTACTATCTAAAGATTATAAAAAGATATAAAAGACATACTCTTTCTGCCTGGAATATACCCATTTTCATTCTTGTCACCCATAATTACATGAGCTTCAGTATTACACAGCCTTTCATCTTAGGTAGGCATTCATTATTTTTCATTCTACCCAGAATCTATTGTTTTGCTGGCACTTAGCTAGACTTTTCTTAAATGATGATTGACAAAAAATATTCAAGTTTTAATTCTGTTTTTCTTAAAAAATCAATTATCAAGAAACATTGAAAATACCATTTCAATTATAAAAGTAGCACATATCGCTATGAAGATTACACATGTACACACATGTACAATAGCTAATATGCATTGAGTGTGCACACACAGAAAGTGCTCTTCAAAGCATCTTACAAATTAACTGCTTAATCCTCCTAAACACAGTATGAAATGGATACTAATTATCCCCACTTTACGGAATAATTAGTATTACAACTATCATCATTTTATAAGTGAGGAAACTGAAAATAAAGAGATCGTGTAACTTGCTTAGAGTCACACACCTAGTAAAGTAGTGAGAATGGGGAAGGAACCCAGGTTGTCTGACCACAGGGCTCATATTCTTCTTGAGACTCAATGAGGTGTATAACATCGAGCCCATAATGTGGCATTTAATAAGTAGCCCACTTTCCACTGCTTTGTGCCCAATGCATTGTTGATTATGTGTAATCACATGTAACACAAGAACATTTAATATTCAAACTAGAAAAAGCCCAGAGAACACCTAGTCTGACCTTTTTATTTTACAAATAACACAACTGAGACACTAATAAACATAGCTTGTCAGAAGAAGTCACAACGTGGTGGCAAAGACACAATTCAAACTCTGGTTTCTAGACCTCCAGAGTGTCCCATTTCTATTGTTTGATGCCCCACTGGCCCTCTCAATCATAAAAGTTGATTTCTTATTTAAAATTCAGCAGAGGCCATGAGCCTTGAAATGGGGATAAAATCAGTTTTCTTATTTTCAGCATATTTTATTTTCACAAAGGTATCAAATAGCAAATCTCACTGCCAAGTACATTGGTTATGAGTGGTATCAATTACAATCTGAATCAAATTTTAATGATATTATTTTCAATCCAAGAAAATGAATTTTATAGAAAGGAATGACCACTACATCCTTAACTACCACAGAATCTCCAAGCACCCCCGCATGGCAGTCTCCTGAGCACACCTTGAAGTTAATTTCTCCATCAGTGGAAAGCAAATTGGTCACATATGCCATCGTATGGCTATTTGCTACACTGTTGTTTATTCATTTTTGCCTTTGTTTTTATTTAAATCTGACAGAGTGCTTTACTCCTTCTTTCACTCTGCCTTTACAAGATCTTCACCTTCTCTGGACACAGCTCACAACTGGAAATCACTATAGTCTTTATGTTCCCTTCCTGCACGATAACAATAAAATCTCCATCTGTATTTAAAAAATAATATTGGTGTGTAGATTGAGTATAAAATGTTCTAAGGCAACTTTCAAATAAATCTTGGTAATTCCATTAAATCTTTTTAATAGTCCCTGTCAAACCGAATGCCATGTTCTCTGAGAAAACGATTTGCAGTATTTTTCCCAAATATAAGTATTTGCTTTCTATTATTTCAGGAAAAGCCTAAAGCTAAAACCACAAACAATTAGTTTGCTTAAAATTAAATTAATTAAAGCTCACTGGCTAAGTTTCTTTCTGTAGCATTTAATAGGTGTGACTGTTTTAACACAGAACAAGAAATCTAATTTTAAAGATTTATTCTGCAAATTGTTGGACCACAAGAGAATTCTGTCTCCTGGCTCAAGAGGACTTTTAGGAGTCGCAAATCTGGAAAGAAGTGACTGTCTGGAGTGGGAGCTCTGCTGTCCTACAGTTTTAATCAGAATCCTCTAACAAAACTGTCAACAGTCTGCACATATCTGGATGACTACGAACATTCAGGATTATTTACGGTTTTCCCACAATGTATGTACCTAATCAACAGATGAAGTCAACTTTTTAAAATTGAATGTATTAGACATTGGTTGAGAAAATTATGTAGGTTTCAAGTACACAATTGTATAATATGTCAACTGTATATTGTATTGTGTCTTCACCAACCAAAGTCTTATCTAAGTTTTACTGTGTAAAATATTTTCAGTATATGCATGCAGAAAGATTATCAATACTAATTGACCCCAGTGAGGTTAGGCAGTAAGTGCTATGAAGCTGTATTGTCCAATGGATATTTTAAACTAATCTGTGAGGGTGGACCCAAAGAGTAGATACGATCACTGGAAATAATTTAAAATTCACTTTAAGAGTTTCTTGCTCTCCCTTCAGGAGGATACAAAAGATCTTTTAAAATAGAAGCAAATCATTCAAATTATTCATGTGAAAGATGGAGATAAATAAGGAAATAAAAAATAGAGCTACAGTAGTGAAAGTTAAGTGTAGATTAATTCAAGAAAAATTTATGTAGCATTTATTTTGCATCAGACACAATACTCTGCTAGACATCAAGAGTGTACAGCTCATGAGGGCAACAGATATGTGAATAATTACTTAAAATACAGTGTGCTAAACACTGCAATAAAGATGTACAGGAAGTGCAGAGGAAACACAAAGAAAGGAACTCACTCTGACAGGATAGGGCTCATGAGAGGAGGTGCTATTTTAGCTCCTCTTTTAAAATGTATTTTTACTTTTAGCAAAGTCCCTCAGTTATCATCCTTTCTTGAAGTCCTATTTCAAATCTTTCAAGTGTTCTTCTGTAACTGACTTTTTCATTCCAAATTCTGTTAATAGAGTCTTTGTGTATTTTTATCTTTGACATTATTAATTGAAAGCTTCCTGTTAATACCTCTTTATTATTTTTCCCAATATAGTTAAACCACATTTTTATGACTCTGTAGATGTGTGAACGATACTGATGAACCAAGCTGAAAACTGATTATGTTTATTTTGTTCCTTTTTGGAGTTATTTTTCATCCACAAATATTATTCTAGATTTTGTATTTCTTTTGTTTTGTCAACTTCTTGTTAAATTTTTTGAAATGTCCCGTAAGAATTATAAAACATCTGTTAATATTATTTTCTAAATGTTCAAATTCTTCAGATATACTCTCATTTATTTTTTGGTGGTTGTTTTGTTGAATTTGAATTGTGTCTTTCTGTTTATTTATTGCCTGGAGACACTTCTAAATTCTCCAAATTCTTCTAAATCCTCCTACTCAGGTGGAGACTTCCTGCCCTGTAGGCCAGCCTTTTCTGATGGTTTCCTTGACTATACCCCAGGACTTCCCTAGTTTGTTTTCTAATGTTAGTTCCCATGTGTAGTAGACATTTGTGATTATATTTGTTGCCTTTACACAGTGGCTGCACCAGTCTGCATTCCCACCAACTGTTCTCCACATCCTCTCCAACACTTCTTGTTTGTTGATTTGTTTATGATGGTCATTCTCACCTGTGCGAAGTGGTATCTCACTGTGTTTTTTTTTATTTTATTTTCATTGTTGTTGCAGTACAATTTTCTATCAATTTGCATCTCTCCGATGGCTAGTGATACTGCGTATCTTTTCATATGTCTCTGAGCCCTTTGTATGTTTCCTTTGAGAAGTGTCTGTTCAAGTCCTTTGCCCATTTTTTAATTGAGTTGTTTGTCTTCCTGGAATCCTGCTGGGATTATACCCTAAGAACCCTGGAACACCAATTCAAAAGAACCTATGCACCCCAATGTTCATAGCAGCACAAATTACAATAGCCAAGTGGTGGAAGGCAACCTAAGTGCCCATTAGTAAGTGAATAAATTGAAAAACTATGGTACATTTACATGATGGAATACTATGCAGCAGAAAGAAAGAAGGAGCTCCTACCCTTTGCAACAGTATGGATGTAGCTGTAGAGCATTATGCTAAGTGAAATAAGTGTAGACTAATCAATAAATCAAACAAGCAAGCAAAATATAACCAGAGACAGTGAAATTAAGAACAAACTGACAGTAACCAGACAGGAGGTAGGAGGGGATCAAGGAGGGAGAAAAGGGGAGGGCTTTTCAGGAACATATATAAAGGACACAAGGACAACACCAAAGGGGGTAGGATCGAGGGTGGGAGGTGGGGATGGCTGGTGTGGGAGGGAGGAGCGACTGGGGTGGGGGAATGGAGACAACTTTACTTGAACAACAATAAAAATAATTAATTAAAAAAAAGATTTCAGTAAGTGGACAAGAATGATAGGACAACGGGAAGGACATTCCATATTGTTAAAAGAATAGACAGTGAACAGCCTAGTCAGAGAAACACAAGTAGATAAATACAGTCAGAATGAAATAAACCTAAGTGTAAGACTGAAGAAGGTAGACAAAGCAGGGTTATAAATATATGTAGAGATAAAAATAATAGAGCCAGATAGTGAAGGATCTTGCTTTTCATACTAACTTCTTTGAACTTTAGGCTATTGACAATCAGAAGAGAAATTCACAGAATCTGATAAAAGAGTTTATCTAGGTAATATAATGCACTGACCTAGAATACAGGCTTTGTAACCTCATAGGTGAGTGTATGAACATTACTGCCAGTAAAACATGTAAACCTAGGGTCATCCTAAGGTCAGTTAGTATCTCTGTATGTGTGTCTTCATCTATAAGATGAGGATTGGGATAAAAATTAAATATTTTTATGAAGAATAGGTGAAATTTCATATGGATAATACTTTTAGTAGAGTGGGCAAAAGTAGATACATAGCTAATAATAAGCAGTACTTGATCATCTGGGTGAAATGTGAAAGGGGTTAGAGCAGTATGAGGCTGAGATAAAACAGCTGCTATAATTATTTCAAGAGTCTGAGAAAAAGAAAGATATTTTAGAATGTATGAAGGAAGAAGTCTAGAATCATCCTCAGATTTGTAGCTTAATGCTATTACTGCATGGTTATCACACATTTGTAAATAAGTGAAGTGTAGAGGTTTGAGAAGTATTAGTCTATGAGTATTAATTGAATCTGAGAAGTTAAAAATAATAGAGGTAAATAATTCAGTGTAGGGGAAATTTTCAGTGTAACAACCTATCCATGACTGCTTGAAATCATTTAATATATGAAGAATGAGAAGTTATAATCTATGACTTGTGAAATAATTATTTAATTTCACTAAGGATATTCATTAATTTCCTTTTCCAGTCTCTATCGGTCAGTTCCTATTTTCACTTTCTTTAAATAATCACCTTACCTCCTCTGTAATTCTATGATACTGACTGATGAATCTTACTCTTGAGTCCAGTCATGGAACTTTTATGGGTTTTCACCAGACAGACTAAAGTTTGGAGAAAAACAATACAAATCAGGAAAATAGATTTTATTACAATCATGATTAGAAACCAAAGAATCCTTCAGTATTCTCTGGAAGTTCCTTTTCCTTTCCTTTCCTTTCCTTTCCTTTCCTTTCCTTTCCTTTCCTTTCCTTTCCTTTCCTTTCCTTTCCTTTCCTTTCCTTTCCTTTCCTTTCCTCTCCTCTCCTCTCCTCTCCTCTCCTCTCCTCTCCTCTCTTCTCCTCTCCTCTCTTCTCCTCTCCTTTCCTTTTTTCGCTTTTATTCTTTCTTTCTTTTTTTTATGCAAAAAGCTGTACAGATCATACACCATAATCAAGTAGGATTTATTCCAGGGTTGTGAGGATGGTTCAACAACCAGAAATCAATTAATGTGATACATCACAACAAAATGAAGGATTAAAATTATATGATCCTTCTATTCCCACTTTTCTGTGAGTTTTGGCCATGCAAAAAGACTCATGGACATTGGCAACAGTGTGATGACTGCTGAGTGGAGGGGAGTATAATGAGATGAAATGGTAATGAAAAAATACAATAAAGATTAAGTTTTAAAAATATAAAATATATATGATCACCTCAATGGAGAAGAAACATTTGATGAAATTCAACATCTGTTTGTGATTAAAAATTTAAATAAACTGAGCAAAGAGGAAACATAATCAACATAATAAAGGACATATTTCACAAGACCAGAGGTAACATCATAATCAGTGGTGAGAAGTAAAAGCTTTATTTCTAAGATCAGAAAGACAGGTGTCCACTCTCACCACTTTTATTCAACATAGTATTGGAAATTCTAGCTAGAGTACTTAATCAAAGAAAAGAAAAGAAAAGGAAAGAAAAGGAAAGAAAGAAAGAAAGACAGAAAGAAAGAAAGAAAGAAAGAAAGAAAGAAAGAAAGAAAGAAAAGATATTTAAACAAAAAGGAAGAACTAATTCTATGAATATTAGCAGCTGACCTGATATTATATATAGAAAATTCTGGAGTCCACCAAAAACTTAGAACTTATAGACAAATTAACTAAATTTGAAGGACACAAAAATAAGTTTTGCTTTTATACACTAATAACAAACTGTAGGGAAGATAAATTTTTAAAAAACCATTTTTTTCTACAACTTCATCAAAATAATAAAATATTTAAGAATAAATTTAACCAAGAATGTGAAAGATCTATACACTGAAAATTATAAGAGAAGGATTTAAAAATCAAAAAGAAACAAATAAGTGAAAATCTATTCCATACTCATGAATTGAAAGAACTAACATTGTTAAAATGTCCACACACCCCAAACAATCTATAGGTTCCATGAAATTCTTATCAAAATTCTAATGGCATTTTTCATAGAAATAAAAAGAAAAACAATCCTTAATTTTGTATAGAACCACAAAAGATCTTAAATAACCAAAGCAGTCTTGATACATAACAATACAGCTAGAAACATTACATTTTGTTATTTCAAACTATATTACAAAGGTATAATAATCAAAACATTATGGTATGTTTACAGTATGGTAAATAGTATGTGCATAAAATAAGATCAATGAATCATAAAAGAAAGCCCAGAATTAAACCCATGCATTTATGATCAATTAATTTACAACAAAAGAACCAAGAATATGTAATGGGGAAAAGACAGTCTCTTCAATAAATGGTGTTGGAAAAACTGGACAACCATATGCAAAAGAATGGAACTCTACCACTATCTAACACCACTAAAGAAGTAACTTAAAGTGAATTAAATACAGGCTGACAGTGACCAGAGGGGAGAGGGGAGGGAATTTCAGGGGAAAAGGGTGAAGGGTTTGCAGGAACAACATATAAAGGACACATGGACAATAATGGGAGGGATGGAAACAGGGGAGGGTGGTGGGGAGGGCTGGGGTGTTAAGCTGGGGTGAGGGGAAAAGGCAGAAAACTGTACTTGAACAACAATAAAAACATAAAAATAAAAATAAAAGTAAAAATAAAGTGAATTAAATACTTTAACATAACATCTGGCCACAAAACTCTGAGAATAAAACAAGGGGTACACTCCTTGCCATCAGTCTTGGTGATGATTTTTGGATTTGATACCAAAAGCAAAGGTAGCAAAAGCAAAAATGAATAAGTCAGATGACATGACACACACACAAAAAAACTTTGGTACAGCAGAGGATATCATCAATAATCATCAATAAAATGAAAAAGTTACTTAATCAGTAGGAGAAAATCTTTTCAAAGTACATATCTTTTAAAGGGTTAATATCTAAAATATCAAAGAATTATAACTCAATAGAAAAAATAATAGAAACTATCCAGTTAAAGAATAGTCAGAAAATTGAATAGATTTAATTTTTCTAAAGACACACAAATGATCAAGTGATACATGAAAAGGTTCTCAATATCAATAATCATCAGGAAAATTAAAATCAAAACCACATGAGGTATCATCTCACATATGTTAGAATGACTGTCATAAAAAAAATAAGTTCAACAATTTTAGATTCCTCATATAACTGATTTCACGTAGTCTTTTTGTCTAGCTTTTCACCTATCATAATGTCCTTCAGGTTCATACATGTTGCTGCAAATGGCAGGCTTCTCTTCTTTTTAAGGCTGAATGATATTTAGTTGTATGTATATACCACATTTTGCCTGAGTCCTTGTCTTTTCCAACATGTACTTCTCTGCCCACCTTGTTTTCTATTCTCCTTTTAATAAATATCCCCAAGTAAATTTTATTAATATGGGAATGAAACAAATGTTAAAAGCCATCTAGGATTTTGGTTTTGTTTGAATTCTATATTCTTTCCCTTTCCTCCTGGTCCCATATGTTCTGTGTAACCTCCATTAAATTTGATACTAAACCACCCACTAGTGGTATCAGAAAAATAAATAATATTGTCTCTTACTACAAAAAAAAAAGCCACAGTATACAAGTGTTTCTTTTTCTCTTCACATTTATGCCAACATTTTTGTTTTGTTTTGTTTTTGTTTTTGTAATACCAATCTTAACAGGAGAGAAATGACTTCCCATTGTAGTTTTAATTTGCATTTTCCTGAGGAAGAATTCTATTTATCTATTGGCACGAATATGCCATGTTTTATTTATTGTTTCTTTGTGATCCTTGTAGTGTTGCATTGGTGTTTGTGTATTTGAAGTAGTCACCAATTTCAATATGTATTGACTGCCTTAGTCAGGGAAAGCCCTTCAATAATCACCCCATCCAGAGATTCTGGGCAAACTCGCTGGCAGGGTGCACAGGCAGGTGGTGCAGCCAGGGTCTGTGGACAAGTAGACTTGGTGTCAGAGTCCATTGTGAGGTACAGTGTCAGAGTCTACCAGCTAGCAGACTGGGGGGCATGGGTGAATGGAACCTGGGTCTCTGTGGACAGGCCTGGAACCTAGGTCTGCAGTGGCAGTCCTGGTACCCATGTCAGAGCAAAGTCTGGCAGTCACTTGACTTTCCTCCAGGGAGAAGTCCAGGCTAAGGGGCTCTCTGCTGGTGCTGCACTGCACAGGCTTGCAGCAGGGGTGATGCAGGATAAGGGGCATTGTCCTTCCAACTCTCCTTAACATACCTTTTCTCATTTCTGTGCTCCTTTTGGAATTTGTCATCTCTCACCAACACTCTTGTGAAGAAAAGGTCATCTCTCACCAACATCCTCTCTGGATGATTGTCAAATTTGTGTTTCTGCAGGGTGAAAAGGACTGGAACATCCTATTTTACCAATCTTGCTAAAATCACTAACACATTTCAGTATTGCTATTTTTTTTTTTGGCAAACGTTTCATACCTTCTCTTCTCTTTATTTTTCCTATCAGTCTCATTTTCAAATATGTCATCTCATTAGTTATATAGAAAAACCATATAAAGAGAACAAAATACATATGTGTACATATTATATATAAATATATTTTTTATTTTGTCATTATTTCTCTACTACAAACCTTCTAAATATCAATGTACTAAAAGTTAATCCTTCTCCCTCTTTTCTTTCTTACTTTATCTAGATTTCCTCTATTCAGTATGGTGCCAATTAGCCACATGTGGATATTTAAATTTTAGTTTAAAAATGTTAAACATTAAGTTCCCCAGTCACATTTCAAGAGCTAAACAGCCACATGTGGCCAGTAGCTACTGTATTAAATAGCACAAATCTAGAACAATTTAATCATTGGAAAGAGTTATATTCAAAAGCACTAATCTAGATTAATGAACCTCATTAATTCCCATAACTTTAAATATCATATGATAAGTCTTCCAAATCAATTTCTTTAGTTATGGCAGACACTGCTGATAGGATCATACAACTTAACTTTCCACTTCCTTTCTTTCTTGCTTATCTCTGTTTCAGAGGCTGTAAAAACAAATATTTCCCAACTTCTTACGCAACTACATTACTGAACCCAACTAGTTGGGGCAAAGGGGGTGGGTCTACCACTTGCTGCCCACCAGGAAAAACTCCAGAGTTCAGTGCAAAAGAAAGGAATCTTTTACTTAACAGCCATATAATTGGAAATAATGGCAGGTTTGTGCCTAAAATATCTGGAGTATGACACCAAAAATAGCTATATAAATATCTGTCATTACAACGACTATGTAGAATCAAGAACTGCAAATGACACAAGAACGAAAATCTGTACTACTGAAGAAGGCACATAAACTTTGGCCCTGCTTAGTTTTGTTTTGTTTTTCTCCCTCTTTTAAGCCTCTGAAACTAATATTTGAGTCTGACAGGCCCGTGCAGGGAGGGGTGCAGGGCTGGCCACTAATAGGCCCTCACTCTGCTGATAGCCTGTGCAGGACCAGCCACTGACATGCTCCAGCCTCCTCTCTCCCTCTTAAGGTCTCTAATATCAGGGCCCAGCACCTTCAGGCCCCAGTAGCTGGGAAGGAGGGGAGATTAAAAAGGATGAAACAGCGTTTCCTCATGCTCCTTTTTAAATAATCTCTTCACAATCTCTCATACAGCCAAGCACTGCTCAACTCTTCCTCCATTTCAGGGGTGTCCCTCATTACAACTAGGTTATGGGGAAGGCATCATGTCATAGTTTTGGCAATGAGAAAAAATCTAATGTGCGCTTTCCCTGTTCCCTTTTATTTTACTGCTTTCTCATTACACCCTGGCTGGAGCTGAGGCCACCTTCACTTTGTATTCATGAAGAAAGTCAATAAATCACATAGATGCAGACTCTGAGCCAAAACCCAGAGTGTCCTATCTGCAGACTTTTTTTACATGAAAAGGAAGCCACTATTTAAGCAGTTATTTTGTTCTGTTGCTGGAAGCCAAAAAACATGCCCAATGGATACTGCAGCCAAACCTGCTGTAGAGTAATAGATTTTTCCATAAATATATATTGTCTCCTTCAGTCCTGCCACCTAGAAACACTTTCCCATGCCAATCTGTGATTACCGAACTCAGAACCTGTTCACAGTTTCTGTCCTCTCTAGAATGTAGGCTTCATGAAGTCACAAACCAGGCTGCTTTCTCCATCACTACATATTTAATGTCCAGAACAATGCTTTCCATATAGTTAGTACTCCATATTTAATAAAAACTAATAATGTGCCTATTCCACATAAAGAACAGAATAAATACAGACATGAAGACTCTGGGGAACAGAGACTGAAATAAATTGAGATGTTGAGTCATTCAGTTAAAAACATTTTAAAGAAAACAGGAATGTCCTATCTCCTTTAGGCTGTGAGATAGGGGCTGTACCTATGGAGGAGAATGGTGAGACAGAGACTTCTTCAATGCCTTTGTAAATTCCAATAGATGTTTTTTAATTTTTTTTTTACTTAACTGCACAGAGAGAATAATAGAGGCTATTCAGTAATGTTTCTGTCTAATAGAATCCCCTATCCTACCTGCCATACATTTTAATTATGATTGAAACATTAATTTTTCTCATTTCATAAACAAACTGAAGTGTTGAGAATTTGCATTGTTTGTGTGATATTTACAGCCCTTTGGAAGTTCTGCCAATCCTTGGACAAATCACTGCCCTAAGGATGCAGTTTCATTAGTCTCATGCCATCAAAATATACATGACAAATTGTTCTTTATGACTACAGTGAATCCACATCTTTCCTCAAATGCCAGAGTACTCTTAGGATCAGTGTCAGAGAAATACAAAGTTGAAAATGTCTGTCCTGTTGTGCTCTGATTTATAGCATTTTATTACAGTTTGCTAGGCAGTCATAATTTTGCAATTTGTATGATATACTGAAACTATTTAGTTCTTTGTGATAGAGACAGATCTATTACTAAATATTAGCTGTCACCTGAGTTCCCTAGCTTAATCAGTCATTATTAGTCATCTTCTTTGTGCTGAAACATGGCTCAAAATAATCTAGTACACACAAAATTTCAAAATATTTCTTACACAGTGATCTTACCATGTATTGCATCTGAATATAGTATGTGTACCTTTTTATCTACCTATCTATCTATCAAGATAAGAAGTATAGTTCAATGAAAACACAATTAACTCAGCATTTATCCTGTGCAACACACTGCTAAGTATTGTAAAGGGAAATAGAGGTAAACAAGGTGCTCCCTACCATCAAAAGCCTCTTACTCTAGCAGGAGGAATGAGGTATATACCAACAAATAAAAATATGCTGCAGTGTAGAATTCCATATCCAAATAAATATAAGTATTTATTTGTGTTGTATTATGGTAGTTAACATGGTTTATCTTCCATGAAACTATTTTCTCTTCCATGAAAACTTTTTTTTAACATCAGTGTGTGGTTGCTTGTTGCAGGCCCCCCACTGGTGACCTGGCCTGCAACCCAAGCATGTGCCCTGACTGGGAATTGAACCAGCGACGCTTTGCTTCACAGTCTGGTGCTCAATCCACTGAACCACATCAGCCAGGGTTTCCAGAAAACTTTTGATGATTACTCTTTAAAGCTAATGTTCAGGTGGATATACAACAAGGTCTGTCTGGAAAAAGTCCAGCTACTGTTAATGTAATGAGAATGGTTTGTACAACATCAAGGAGAGTGGACATATAAGCACATGTGAGTGCACATGTGTGAATAATGATGACTTCACTCATACTAGTCCATGGGGGTGGTAGATACAGTTGAGTGAGCATGTGTGCTTGTCACCTTCAAAATGATAGAGCAAGCCAAGTAATGAATTTATATCAAATGCTGCATTAAGCTCAAACATTCTTCTGTGGAAACTATTTGGATAATTTAGAAGGCCACAGCTAAGAGCAACTGATGATTGGCAGGTTTATCATGACAACACACACACACTCATGCATCATGTCTCATGCACAGTCTTTTAGTGAAACACCAAATCACCCAAGTGACCCAGGCCCACTTAAGCCCAGATTTGGCGCCCTGTGACTTCTGACTTTTCCCCAAACTAAAATCACCTTTGAAAGGGAAGAAATTTCAGACCATTGATGAGACTCAGGAAAATATGACTAGGCAGCCGATAGCAATTTGGAGAACTGTGTGAGGTCCCTAGATGCCTACTTTAAAGGGGATTGAGACACCCTTGTCCCGTGTACAGTGTTTCTTGTTTATTCTTTAATAAACATCTCTATTTTTCATAGTACATGGCTGGATAGTTTTTGGACATACATCATCATGTGTGTGCATATACACACATATTCCCCAGATAAATGTCGTGTGTGTGTTGTATGTGTATATGTATGTGTATGTGTATATATGTATATGTATATATGTACACATATATATTCATCCATACATCCTTCTGGGGAGCATGTATCAAATGTTTTATGCAAGAGAAACCATAAAAAGTAGTCATTAAAAGATATCAAATTGCGACTAAGATAACAGATTGGAGAAGACCACTTATAGGTAAACATCTCTGAATTTAAATATAAATTCTACCTCCTACTGGGTTGTCTGCATTTTCCCCCCACCACTTCCCATGTCCCAGCCAAACCCACCTCCCTCTCTTGCTTCCACTCTCCCCCTTGGCTTTATCCATGTGTCCTTTATAGTAGATCCTGAAAACCCTTCACCCTATTGTCCCCTCCCCACTTCCCTCTTGCTATTGTTAGATTGCTCTTAATTTCAATGTCTCTGGTTATGTTTTGTTTGCTTTTTTCTTTTGTTGATTATGTTCCAATTAAAAGTGAGATCATATGGTATTTGTCCCTCACCACCTTGCTTATTTCACTTAGCATAATGTTCTCCAGTTCTGTCCATGCTGTTGCAAAGAGTAGGAGCTTCTTCTTTCTTTCTGCTGTGTAGAATTCCATTGTGTAAATGTACCATAGTTTTTTGATCCCTCATTTGCTGATGGGCACTTAGGTTGCTTCTAGCAGTTGGCTATTGTAAATTGTAATGCTATGAACATTGGGGTGCATAGGTTCATTTGGATTGGTGTTTCAGGGCTCTTAGGGTATAATCCCAGTAGAGGAATTGCTGGGTCAGAAGGCAGTTCCATTTTTAGTTTTCTGAGGAAATTCCATAGTGGCTGCACCAGTCTGCATTCCCATCAACAGTGCACTAGGGTTCCCTTTTCTTTGCATCCTCTCCAATATTTGTTTGTTGATTTGTCCATGATGGTCATTCTGACCAGTGTGAAGTGGTATCTCATTGTGGTTTTAATTTGCATCTCTCTGATGCTCAGTGATGCTGAGCATCTTTCATATGTCTCTGGGCCTTCCGTATGTCCTCCTTGGAGAAGTGTGTGTTCAAATCTTTTGCTCATTTTTTTAATTGGGTTTTTATCTTCCCAGAGTGGAGTTGTGTGAATTCTGGCACTTTCAGATTCTTAAAAACACACACATTTGACCATTTTGTAATTTAGAAATAGAGCATCAGGCAAACTAGAAATGATCAATTAAATAAGGATGATCCAATAGATATCATAATCTATAAAATTAATATATAATACATAAAAGGAAAAGAAATACTTGTTCTTGGATTTTCCAGTTTCTAGTGCTGTGGGAAATAAACTTGTTATTTATAAGCCATTCTGCCTATAGTCTTTGTTACAGCAGCTTAAACAGACTAACACATGTGCATTACAAAAATTTAACCTGAAAGTAAAGTCTAGTAGGGCAAAACTTTTCTTTGTTTTATACACTGGTATATCCCAGCCCCTAGCACAATGGCAGGCACAAAGAATGGTTAGTGAAAATATATTGAACTTATACATAGAATTTTTATATTTAATGCATCTCTTTAATGCATTGCATATTTTAATTTTTGTAATCAGAAGTCTTTTATTAGCCTGAGGTCATATAACTATGTTCCAATATGTTTAAAATGTTTAGTTTTCCTCTTTACATATAAGTTTTTTTTTCACCCACCTAGAACTGAATATTTCATATGATGTAAAATTAATTGCCCAAGGATAATTAATTGATAAGCCTACTGTTTCCTAGTGATTGACAAAACAGACTTTTCCATATATCATATTTTCCTATAATAGTGAAAATATTACTGTGTTCTCTATTGTTTGTCTCTTTTCTATTCTCAAGCCAATTATTCCTAATAACTGAGTAAATGTTTTAATTTTGTTTTTACTTTTTAAATAATACCCTTGATACTATGTATGACATATTCTTCCACTTTTCATTTACTTCAGAAGTAATTGGGTGTTTCTCATCTCATTGCTATCATATAATCTTAAAATAAACTGCAAATTTTAAAAAATAAACTATTGGGGGTCATAATGTTTTTTTGACACTAATGACCCTAAAGGTAAAGAAAATATATGTCTAAAATATTAAGACTTTTTATCCAAGAGTATATTTTCTCATCTATTTTGTCTTCATAAATATGCTTTAATAGCTTTTTTCAATTTTGTAGTAAGATGTTGTATTTCTTTGGTTAGTTATATTACTATGGATCTTACATTTCAATACTATTATATAAATTGTATCACTTTACAAACCACAGTTTGCATTTGTGGCTGCTTTGTAAAATTCCCACTGATTTTTATCTATTGCTTATACATCAAGACATCTAGACAAACATCCTTCATTCTAATAACAGAGATTCCTTGAAGAGTTTCTTTTTTACACAATTTTGTCTACAAATACTACTGGGTTTGTTTCTTAATGATTTGCAAACATTAACCTTACTTGTTTTCTTTCCCCTCTCTGTGTTTACTCCATTGACAAGAATTTCTGATAAACTGTTAAACAGAAAGAGTTTGTGAGCATCTTAATTTTTTTTTATTTTAGAAACAAACTTTGCTATAGGTTTATACTAGATAATCTTATAAGACTAGTGTCCTTTCTATGCTACATGAATATATTCTACTTCCATTCTATTTGTGTATTTTCTACTCTGTGAATTTATTCACCAGTGGCCAGGACAGTATTTGAACAATATTAGGCAATTAATACTTCATGGATTTGAACAAATATATGAACAAATGTGTACACGATCAAACATTGATGCTGTCACTCCCCTGTAGTGCTGTAGAAGTTCAGGATAAAGCCAAGGTAGTTATAATGTTAGATTGAATTATACGGATTCTGAGTGACATCAAGTACCTAGTGACGAGATAACATTAGTAGGTGAACACCAAATGAGGTTTGAGGACAATAGGGAATAACCTATACTCAGGAGGTCTAAGCCAAAGTCTCAAACAGTTGAGTTTGAAACTGTTATCAGGAGAGTAACCATGGAGAAAAGCTACCATCTGAGAAGTAGGAAAATAAATTAGCAATACCACTCAGAATCACATAGAGCAAATGTTTTCTGGTTTAGCAATTTAGATGAAGATAATTATCTAAGAGGTACATTCACAGGGCTGTGTATTTTTTTTTAAATTGAATTTATTGGGATAAAATTGGTTAAGAAAATTATATAGGTTTTAGGTATAAAATTCTATAATACATCATCTTTACAGTATGTTCTGTGTTTACTACCCCAAGGCAAGTCTCCCTCCATCACCATTTATCCCCACTCCGGCTTCTTCTACTTCCTTCACACTCCTTTCCTCTGGCAATCACCATAACATCTGTGTCCATGAGTCTTTCTTTTCTTTTTTTCTTGTCTTAATCCCTTCACCCTGCTCACCCAGCCCCCAATTTTTAACACTTTGAGTTGCATTTCATCCTAATGGTTCTACATAATGCCTGACATACCTTATTGGCAAAGATTCCCCTGTGGTCAAATAAAAATGTCTCCCAAAGGAGAAATAACTTAATTAATATTAATACTTTATTCCTCAAAAGTAAAATCATAGTAATCACACTTCTTGAGCAGGAATAATGGATGAAGCTAGATTATAAGAACATTTTTTTTAATCTCCTTTTTTGCTAGTATGAGTCACGATAATGCTCACGCAGCCAAACAATAAAAATAAAAATAAAGCATTGTATCATGCTAAATAAAATACATCAGACAGAAAAACTTATGAACCATATGATTTCACTATTATGTGAAATATAAAACTGAAAGCAACAAATGAACAAACAAGGAAAACAAACAAAGAAAAACTTATAGGTACAGACAATAGTATGGTGGTTACCAGAGGGAAGGGGGTTGGAGGACAGTAAAGGGTAAAGAGAGCAGAAATATGGTGACAGAAAATTTGATTTGAATGGTAGGCATACAATACAACATGAAGATTATGTATCATAGAAATTTACACTTGAAACCTATATAATCTTATTAACCAATGTCACCCCAATAAATTGAATGTAAAAAGTAAAGCTAGGTGTTTAATATATTAATAGAACAAGCAATGTTGAGAGATGCTGTTACCCAGCACAATCCTGGGATACATATCTAACAGATTACCTTCTCAGTACAACACACTACAAGGCAGTTACTATTAATCATATTTTTTTACTAGAAATTGAGTCTCAGACAGTTCAGAAAACATGTCCAAGAACACACAGCTTAAAAGTACCTTAAATAAGAATCATTTTGGGGGTCTTTTTCCATAGTCCCTCATCATTCCTGTAGCTATTGTAAGAGCCAGTTACCGCTGAAAGATAAAGACGAGAACTAAAAATAAAGATCAACACATTCAATTATCAGAATCCCTCTATTCACTTTTGAGAGCTTAGTGATCCTAGAGAAGAAAGACTAGCAAAACATATTTCAAAAATTATAGTTAAAGAAATTATCCCTAGCCCAAATATGTAATAATGATGAGCCCATTTTTTCCAGCATTTGCATTCTTTTTTGTGTGTGAAAATATTGCATTGTTTTTGAAACCACTGGACCATTACTTTGAGACCAAGCGTCCATTTTTACACTCTTAGACATTCAGTAGAAACATGATGATAATAAAATATGTTCTGTGAGGGGCCCCTAGTTCAAAAATCTGTCCCTGCATCTTAGGTTCAAATTTTGAAGGTAATAAACATGAAACAAATGAGCCTGGTAAAAGTAAAGAGAGGCTGCATGGGTTATGAGGACAGCATGGATTTTGAAAGACTTATAGAACCAAAAATAGTCAAAGGAGTCAGGGATATTTTCTACAAAAGGAGCAAGACATCAAGTTATTGAAATCATAGACAAGTGCATTAAAGATGATAGCCCTAGAAACCACATGCGAAAAGATGTTCACTGCTGCCCTGCAGAATCAGGTGAAGGCTAACAAGTGGAAGGCAGTAGATGTCTTAAATCTTTATTCAACCATAAATATATGAGTTCTGCTTCTATCTTCTAAGCTGCAGGCTAATCCCTAGATATCTCACACAAAATTAAAGGCTACTTTATCTGTTCATATTACAGTTGGAAGTTGACATTGAGGCATGTTTTATGAATTTTGTTTCTGTGATAGTTGGCTAGGATGACTGGAATCCAAAGGTACTATTGTTAAGATATTCAAGTTTTGTACTTACGGCAAGTTTCTGGACTTTCTTTTATATTACCAATCAAGTAAGGGTTATGACACATACTGTGCCCAAAATACAATATATCCTTCATAAATATTTTTAAGTAGATAAGTTTCAAATGATTTAACAAGACTGCATAAAATGAATACACAATGCCTTGTGCTTATTAAGTGTCCAAAAGTAAGAGTTGTTAGTATTAATATTATTTTAAATGACATAATACAATTGGAAAAGTGAGCATGCTTTATTCAGCAGTTTTTTTAATTGTAAAATATGAAGAACTAAATCAGCCAAAAAGTCCATTTGGTTTTTTCCATAAAACAAAAGACATTTTGTCTTTAGGAGAGGAATAATCAGGCATAATCCCTTTACACTACCCAAGAAAAAAAAATGGAGCCCCCCAAATACCAAATAAGTTTTCTTACGTTACATAGCCAGTAGGAAATTTCTTCTACATAATGTAATTTATAGCTATTTCCTATTCCTGAATAGTTGATAACAACTTTCAGCTTTCAAATATTATAGTTTAATGAAACTGCCATTAGTTCAGTGATCCTAAAATCAACTCATAATATTTTTGATGTATGCTTTGCTAAATATAGCATACAGTATATTCAATGTGATTCTTCTCCTTGGTTATATTCTTAAAGATTATTTTGGATTTTGAATCCATTCTTTCAGAGAGAAGGAAATCATACTGTCAATTTGGCTGACAAGAAATTATTTTAAATTGTTTCATAACAAGCAATTTAAAAAGAGTGTTTTGAATTCAAAGGCTCTTCAATAAGGGTTCAATGATATCTGAGTAAAAGAGAAACAGTGAATAGGTTAAGTATAAGGTAAAGAAAAATCAAGTCAAACTCACACCTGAGATTCCTGAAAGAATAATCTTGTTAAAAATACTATTATGTTGATATTTTTGTTATATATATTTGTAACACAAATATCTATCACTTTAGTGGTCTACATAAACAACTACAAGAGGCACCACGCTAATATTTTACTCTCATCACTCCCAAAAACAAACAAAAAAAGCAAACATCAAAAAAATCCCACCACCAGATCTGTAACATGCATTTCCCTGGATTTCTTAACAAAATCTAATACAGCTCAATGACTGTAATCTCATGTGTAATAAATAAATTTTATAAAATACTTTATGGATTGAGATAATCTGAGTTTGCTTTAGCATCACATTTTTTTTTCCCTGCCAACCAAATTCTAGCCAGCTTACATCACAAACAACTCTCTTGGTACCCAATACACAAGAAATGAAGTACTATAGTAATATTTTTCTACACTGATACATATTCCTATATCAGTCTGCCTGAAGATACAGGAGACCTGCATATACTGGAACATCTTGAAAAATCAGTTTATAGTATGAAATTCTAAGAACGCCTCTTGTGTCAAAATAACAGAAAGAAAGGAGAATAGGAAGGAGATTCCCAACCAAAGAATTATTCAGATCTAAGGAAGAAGTATCCTTAAATCTGAATAATTCCACATTTTAAAAGAGACATGGTGGGGGAGGGGAATGGCGTCGGAATAGGAAGGAGCAGATTTGGCTTCCCTCTGCACAGGGGAGAGTATCCTGGCCAATCTATGGAGTGGAAGAGCAAGCAACCAACCAACACACCTCAGCGTATTCGAAAATAGGGGACCAAGGATTGTGGCAGAACTGAAAAACCAGTGGGTGAGAGCAGTGCTGCAACACGGTAGGGTTTCAGGGACCAATGCAGGGTTGGGGGACTGCAGCCCCAGGCCCAGCACTTGTTGCCGGGTTTGCCACAGAGTCCTTGGGAGAGAGCCGGGACAACAGCTTCCTCCCCAGCCAAACAGGGTCTGAGTGGCACCCGGTGGAACTCAGTTGCTAGCAAACACACAAGGGCTGTAAGCACCCTCAGAGTCTGCGGGCACCAGCGGGTTGGGCCGCACAACGGGCCCTGACCCCCACAGTCACAGGTCCGGCTGGTGAGTTGGGCTGTGGGAGAAGCCAGGCCACTCTATACAGGCCTGACCCCCACAGTCACTGGCCTAGCTGGAGAGTTGGGCTGCGGGAGAAGCCAGGCCACGGTGTGGAGTGGCAGGCTTGAATAGGAGGAATTTCTCAAGAGGAAGGAGTGAAAAGACAGACACTGCTTGGGGAATTCTCCTACAGCAATCGCCAGCCTCCCTGCCACCAAGACGGGCAGCGATCCCAAGGTTGTGCAGAAGGCTGTGCTTGTGCGGAAGACCCTGCGCACCCACATAGCGCTGGGAAGGGTGAGGCGGTTGGCCGAGGGTGTGAGGGCGCTAGAGCGTGGAAGTGCTTCGCTGCACCCCAAGCCACAGCAGTAACCCTACAGAAAGACCTGATTCCCACACCCAGGGAGCAGGGCCCAGGAGCCAGACAGTGCACACAGCTGACCAAGTGCAAATTCTAAAGGAAGAAAAGCCATACCAATCACCCCTCAGCCTGCCACAGCCAGCAAAACCAGAAAAACTGGTTTGGCCACTTTGAAACCAAGAGACTTTTTCATTTTATTCTATTTTTTTAAACAATTCTTAATTTTTTAATTTTTATTATTTTTATTCTCTTTTAATTACTTTTTCCTCTCTTTCCTGCTTTCTTGTTTTATTCCTTCCTCCTTTTGTTCCTCCAATTTTATCTCTTCTTCCTTTCTTCATCTGCCTTTTTTATTTTTATTTTTTAAACACCTACAAGTGAGACAAAAACCTGGATCTGTGAAAGGACCAGAGTTGAACCCAAAGAAAAAGAATCACAACGGCTGTGACAGTGAGACAAATTTCACTCTGCTATTAGAGGACCTGCAAGTTATTACATATTTGTATTATTTTTTTTTCCATTATTCTTAAATTTTTTAATAGTATTTTTGTATTCTTCTTTTTCCATATAGTATGCTTTGCTAGGCTGGTATATTGTATCACCTGACATGTTTCCCCTGATATCTCTTTTATAGTGTATCGCTTCACCTCACCTGTGTCCCATTAGCACACTACTCAAGGTTCTGTATTCCCTATTCTTGTTATCTAGATCTCATAGATTCTGTCATATGATTGTTGCTCTAATATTACGGTAAATAATTGCTGTTCCATGCAATTGTAAATACTTCACAACACCCCTCCCAGATCTTAGCTTACTTCAAAATTTCTTGAACTCTATTGCTGTGGTGGTTAATTCTATTCTCTCACACACTACATCTATTTACTATCCTTTACTCTCACCTTACCTCAGAATCTGACCTCCCACAACCTTGCTGCTTTCTAGATCCAGCTCACAATCCTTCCTTCCACAATAAGAATCTTATCTTCTTTCCATCCTTTCTAAAAATCAGCTGGCTGGGTGGAAAATCACGGTTAATACTATACATAGACAAAGGATCTCCTACCTCTTCTCTTCTGGCTGCTACTGTAAATATCATAGAATACTCTCTTGCTGTCTTAAACCATTTTGCCTTCCCCCTCCAAAGGATCACAAAGAAGTGTAGGTAGAAGCAGTGAACAACACGATACCCACTGGAAGAGGAAACCCAACAACAAAGGAACCACTAACAGATAACAACAGAAGAAGGTGAAGGAGGGAGTGGAAACCACACAAACCTCAATCCAGGACCTATCTGGAAGTACAACTAAACAGTAGAGACAGTACCCAGTACAAACAACTGAACAAGAGTAAGAGAAAAATCCTCAAAACCTTATACACACAGAAGAACCAGCTTCAACAAAACCTGCCCTCACCAGCACAAAAAAATACAAGAGGTGGTGGACAGAGTGACCCTGATTTAACCAGCTGGTGGGAAGGAACCACCAAAGAAAGATCCAACAACAATCAAAACCCAAAAACAGGCACAGAGCCTACTTAAATGACAGCCCAAGGCCAGTGAGCTTGGGAGATCAAGAAAACTGCACCACTGAAACTCACTGGTATTCTACCACAGAAGTTCACACCACAAACCCAGGGAGTCAGAACAGATCAATTTAAGAAGGTGAAGCTAACAAGAAGAGTCTCACAAAGAATGGGAAGACAAAGAAACAATCCCCAAATGAAAGGAAAGGAGGAAGCCTCAGAAAGAATGCTAAATGAAATAGAGGCAACTCAACTATCAGATATTGAATTCAAAGCAATGGTTATCAGGAAGCTCAATGAGCTCACAATGAGCTCACAATGAGCTATCAGAAACTACAGGGAAGCTACAATGAGCTCACTGCAGACTATATCAACATGAAAAAGGAAATAGAAACTATCAACAAGGGCCAAGAAGAAATGAAGGATACAATTTCTGAACTGAAGAACACAGTAGAAGGAATGAAAAGCAGGATTGATGAAGCAGAAGACCAGATCAGTGAGCTAGAGGACAAAGTAGAAGAAGTCACCCAGAAAAGGCAACAAAAGGAAAATAAGCTCAAAAAGAATGAAGAGGGATTAAGAGAAATGCAAGACAACATGAAACGTAATAATATCCGTATAATAGGGATAACAGAAGGAGAAGAGGAAGAGCAGGGGATAGAAAACCTATTTGAAAAAGTAATGACGGAAAACCTCCCTAATTTGATGAGAGAAAAAGTCACACAAATCCAGGAAACACAAAGAGTTCCAATCAAGAGGAACCCAAAAAGGGTCACTTCAAGACATATCATAAGTAAAATCGCAAAATACCAAGACAAAGAGAGAATCTTAAAAGCAGCAAAGAAACAGGAAGTAACATACAAGGGAACCCCAATAAGGTTAGCAGCTGACTTCTCAATGGAAACACTCCAAGCCCTAAGAGAATGGCAAGAAATATTCCAAGTAATGAGAACCAGAGGTCTCCAACTAAGCAAGGCTCTCAGTCAAGATAGAAGGCCAAATAAGAAGCTTCCCAGATAAAAGAAGTTTAAAAGAATACATCTCCACCAAACCAGCTCTGCAACAGATGCTAAAGGGCCTGCTTTAAGGAAAAGAAGGAAGAGAGAGAGAGAGAGGAACACAGGTACGAAAATGGCAATGAATAAGTACCTATCAGTAATAACTTTCAACGTAAATGGACTAAATGCTTCAATCAAAAGACATAGAATAGCTGAATGGATAAAGCATGACCCACACATATGTTGCCTACAAGAGACCCACCTCAGGACAAAAGATATACACAGACTAAAAGTGAAGGGCTGGAAACAAATTTTCCAAGCAAATAGACAGGGAAAAAAAAGCTGGGGTAGCAATACTCATTTCAGACAAAATAGACTTCAAAAAAAGGGCCATAAAAAGAGACCCAGAAGGTCATTTCATAATACTCAAGGGAAGAATCTACCAAGAAGACTTAAACATTGTAAATATATGTGCACCCAACATAGGAGCACCCAAATACATACAGAAAATCTTAGAGAACTTCAAGGAAGATATTGACAGCAACACAATTATAGTAGGGGATTCTAACACCCCACTGTCAAAAATGGACAGATCTTCCAAACAAAATATTAGCAAAGATATTGTAGCATTGAATAATGCCCTAGAGGAAATGGACTTAGCTGATATATATAGAGAGCCTTTCATCCCAAAGAAGCAAAATACACATTCTTTTCAAATGCACATGGAACATTTTCAAAGATAGACCACATGATAGGACACAAAACAAGGCTCAAGAAATTCAAGAAAATTGAAATTATACCAAGCATTTTCTCTGACCACGAAAGACTGAAACTAGAAACCAACCCCAAGGGAAGAAACCCGAAACACTCAAAATCATGGAGATTGAATAGCATGCTATTAAATAATGAATGGGTCAAGAATGAAATTAGGGAAGAAGTCAAAAAGTTTCTGGAAACAAATGAAAATGAACTCACAACAACCCAAAACTTACGGGATACAGTGAAGGCAGTCCTGACAGGGAAGTTCATAGTGATTCAGGCCTACCTAAAAAAGATAGAAACATTTCAAACAAACAACCTAACCCTACATCTACAAGAACTTGAGGAAAAACAACAAAGACAGCCCAGAGCAAGCAGAAGGAAGGAAATAACCAAGGTCAGAGCAGAATTAAATTACATAGAGACTAAAGTACAATTCTAAGGATCAATGAATTCAGGAGCTGGTTCTTTGAAAAGATAAACAAAATTGACAAGCCTTTAAGCAGGCTCATCAAGAAAAAAAGAGAAAGGATCCAAATAAACACAATCAGAAATGAAAGAGGAAAGATTACAACTGATGCCACAGAAATACAAAGGATTATAAGAAATTACTATGAAGAACTGTATGCCAAGAAATTTGAAAACCTAGGTGATGGGGACAAATTTCTAGAAAAATATAATCTTCCAAAACTCAATAAAAAAGAAGCAGAAAGCCTGAACAGAACAATAGCAGCAGATGAAATTGAAGCAGTAATTAAAAAACTCCCAACACACAAAAGTCCACGTCCAGATAGTTTCCCTGGAGAATTCTACAAAGCATTTAAAGAAGAGCTAACCCCTATCCTCCACAGACTATTCCAAAAAATCCAGAATGATGGAAGACTCCCAAATTCTTTTTATGAAGCCAGCATCATTCTAATCCCAAAACCAGATAAAGATACAACAAAGACAGAAATCTTCAGGCCAATATCACTAATGAACATAGACCCTAAAATCCTCAACAAAATATTGGCAAACTGCATCCAACAATACATTAAAAAGATCATACACCATGACCAAGTGGGATTCATCCCAGGGATACAAGGATGGTTCAATATTTGCAAATCAGTAAATGTAATACACACATAAACAAAAGCAAAGACAAAAATCACATGATGACATCAATAGATGCAGAAAAAGCATTTGATAAGGTACAGCACCCATTTATGATAAAAACACTCAGCGAAGTGGGAATAGAGCGATCGTTCCTCAACAAAAAGAAAGAAGGAGCTCCTACCCTTTGCAACAGCATGGATGGAACTGGAAAGCATTATGCTAAACAAAATAAGCCAGGTGGTGAAAGACAAATACCATATGCTCTCACCTTTAACAGGAACCTAAAGAACAAGGCAAAGAAACAAGCAAAATATAGCCAAAGACACTGAAATAGAGAATGGTCTGACAGTGTTCAGAGGGGAGAGGAGAGGAAATTTCAGGGGAATTTCAGGGGAATTTCAAGGGAAAAGGGGAAGGGTTTACAGGAAGAAGTATAAAGGATAAAAACTAGAGGTCGGTGGAAATGGGAGGGAGGTGGGGAGGGGTGGGTGGATGGGTTGGGATGGGAGTAAAAGATAGAAAATTGTACTGCAACGACAATTACAATAAAAAATATTTAAAAAATAAAAATAAATAAAAGAGACATGGAATATTTACAATGAGCAAATAATGTTTAAACTTTTTACAAAACTAGAGCTTCAGAACATAGTACATAAAATGTATAATTTATAAATATTCCATTTATATAATTCCAAAACTGAAATTTGTATGAAATAAATTGAATGAAATTACTTAGATTTCCTATACAACTGACTGTCCAAAATGGATGTTTTTCAGCCAGTGTTCATAGAGTTATGTAAGGGTTTCAGGTAGTTAGCAGTAAGACATGATGATGGCCAAACGAAAAACATTCTAGAGTGAGGAAAGAATAGGATGGTTTGTAAATGTCCATCTTTTGAAAAGAACTGACTTTTTTCCAGGCATGAAACAAAATTAAAAAATGATAATTTTCTAAATGTTGATTGCAATCTAAAAACTAAAGGTACTTTTTCTAAACTGATGCATATTCTTTTTCCTCTGTAGATCTAACTAATCAACCAGTGGTTAATATCATATTCTGAAAGAAATAAAATGTTTACTATTTGGAGGAGATACTATTTTACAACAGAATAGGCAATTTGGAGCCTCCAGATGCCATGCATATAATTCTAATTAATCACAGTAAAAAAGTAAAACTAAATCATATTGATTTACTATTTAGTAATATGATATTACTAAAAGTTTCCTCTAAATTTTAAATATATTTTCTTACATCTTAATTCATATAATGTTAAATTTTGGGGGTTTTTTAGTAAGCATTGGTTTGAAAGTATGTTAGTTTATTTAAATTGAAAATAACATTTTAACCTTATGTTTTAACCCAAATAAAAAAGATACAAAGAGAATAGTGCAGGATATTTCAATATCATAATCATCTTAGAATTTTTTTCTCAACAAAAGATACCAGATCATGAAAAATGCTTAAAAATTGATATCAAATAAAAACAAGATTTAGTATTATAATGAGTATATATCATTTTTATTACTCAGTGTGTCAAAGTATAAAACAGGATTATATAAATTATCTTATTTTGTGCAAAAAACCCAATGTGCCAACTACTATAATTATTTGTAATTTTTAAAAATAATAATCTTAGTTTTCTTTATTCCAATAATTTTAGAGTAGCTTGAATATGCTGTTTTTCCTGCACATAACAATTATAAAATTCAAGCCATGATTAAAAAACAACAGCAATATGTAGTCATTGAAATGTGACCAAAATCAGGCAGAAGATGTAAGAGAGTCTGCCTGGAAAACAATGCACAGCATGTGTGATTTTTTATTTTGTAGTCTGTTGACCAAAGGCACTTGATATTCCTCAAAATTTGGGTAGCAGAGAGAAATAATTTTCCTTTCTTGAGGTGTCAGATAACATAGTCCAGATGTGGTAGAATGGCCATATAATTAATGACAAGACGGGACAGGTACTCCTGGAAAGAGGTAAGTGCAAGAATTTGTGTACAAAATTCATCCTAATATTTGGCTGTTTCCTATACAAAACTCAATCAAATATGATCTCAGATTTTCTAGAAAAAGTGCATCAACTGGAAGCTGAGAGAAGTAGATATCTCAAAAGTAGATATCTCTGCCTTCTGCTAGGAAGACAGAGTTCAATGTTGCCAAATTACCTACTCATTAAATTAGAAAACTTATTTTTAGAAACCATGAGAGAATCAAGATCCTCTGCAACACATTACTCATAGGTTCCATTATATCATCAAAATTACTAGACATGTGAAAACCATGAAAATGTGATATATACACAAGAAAAAAATCAGTAATCAAATGCAAATAGTAATCAAGGTAACCCAAATATTATAATAATAGTTAATAATTTTTAAACAAGTATTATAAATACTATCTTTGTAAACTTAAAGAGAAAAGTGCATAATGAGTGAACTGATAGGGAATCTCACCATAGAAATAGGAACTATAACAAACGCAAATGGAGAATATAAAATTGAAAGGTAAAAGAACTGAAAACTAAATCAGTGGGTATGAGTTAAGAAGATAGAAAGAAGAATTCATGTTATTAAAAACAAACCCATAGAAATTAATAAACCTGAGGAATACACAGAGAGAAAAAAAAACTAAAAAATACAATTAAGAGAATCTCATACCTGGGGGATGATATGGTGTAGATTAACATAAATTTAGAGTTTTAAAGGAAGAGGATGAAAAGAATAGAGAAGAAAAATAGAAAATAGTAAAGAATCCACATTTCCTGAATTTTGAGAAGGCTTCAGTGTCCAGAGGTAAAAACCTTAATAAACCCAAGCAGGAGAAATAGAGAAACAAAGGAAAAACACACTCAGGCATATTATATTTAAATGGTGGTTCAGAAGGACTATTGTGATCCGATATCCAGATGAGGTCATTAAAGAATTTTAAGACGTAGAATGATACTTAAAAATGTTATGTCTACATAATGTTAACATAAATTGAGTGGTAGAATTCTGAATAAGAATATAAAAAAAGAGAGAAGAGAGCAGGATATATCAGAAACTAGTATCTTAAGAAGATATAAATATAACATAGGGAATTAGCCCTAAAAATCACTTAGAGGCATATAGGAGCAGACACAACTCCAGCGAATGCAGCAAAGCATCAGAAGCATTAAACTGTATTGGAAACTGTCTTCTCCTTAGGTCATCTCTGAAGAGAACCCAGGTTATACATAGATTTCATAAGCCTAACCAATGATAGTCAACCGTTCCCTATGTTAGGAAGCTAGTTCACTTTTAGAACAGATTATCTGCATTCTCACAATTGTCATGAATAAATAATCTCAACTTCATTAATCGGTATGGTAATTACTACCTATAGTAATAACAAACTGATTTTGGAGGCAACATAGTATTGTGCTAAAATACAATTTTTGGTTACAGACATAGATTTACACATCAGCCCAGTGATGTTGTACAACAAAAATAACATAATATTATAGAAAATAAATATTATTGAGTCACTGCTCTAAATAAACTAATAAAATATATTAGTTTGATTCTCATTAAAATATTTTACAAATTCATTTTGTTCTCAGAATATTCTTTTTATTCCCATTTTTCTGTTGAAAAAGACTATTTAAAATCAACTCTGTTAAATGTATGGCCCCTTCTCCATCACTTCTACAAGTTAGGAAAATATGAGGCATTATTACCACTGCAGCATCACTAACACCATCCAATTTTCTTCTGCTAATCTTCCTCTACTATTAATTTTTCACTACCAGTACAACTTCTACAACTATTTCTATGCTTCCTATGTGCTAGACACTATAACACATACTTTTATAAGCATTTTAAAAATTTAATCTTTATAAAACTCCATGAGATATATTCTACTGTTATTCCTATTTTATAATTAGAACCTGATTTTGTAATTCATTCAGGTAATGCAGATAAGAGGTAGAGTCAGGGTTAAAATCTAGATACAAATTCACCTGAAACTTATTAATGAAGGGTATCTATGGTGATGATGACGATGATGATGATAATGAAGACTCTGACAGTAGTGATAACATTTTCCTACAATAATTACTTACTGACCTTAAAGTCTGAAGCTTAACAATCTATTCTATACAGAATTAATAATTGAGATATTAAATGTAAAGTGAACCATGAAGTCCATGCCATCACTTTAAAAAATTGCATGTAATATTTTTTCATTTAATTTTTTTATTGTTGTTCAAGTACAGTTGTCTCACATTTTTCCCCATTGCTCTACCTGACCCCCACTCCTAGAGTCAATCCCCACTCCACTGCCCATGTCCATGGGTCCTTTGTGCATGTCCCTTAACTTGCCCCTTCCCCCTTTTCTCCCATTATCCCCCTGGCTGGTACTCTCTGGTCACTGTCAGTTTGTTATTTATTTCAATGTCTCTGGTTCTATTTTGCTCATTTGTTTGTTTTGTTGATTAGGTTTGACTTATAGGTAGATCCGATGCTTATTTGGTACATACTATTCTAACAAACTAGATTATAAAATACACATAATAGATCAGATTAGTGTTTTGTTGTAAAACTTTTGGAATAGAACAATTACTCTAATAGCAACAGAAAATGAAGGTGACAACTTTCCAGGTAGAAAAAAAAATGTAGTTGCAAAAATTTATAAAGTGCCACAATGTATAAAGCGAATGTCTCCAATTAATTCAGCTATCAATGAGGTCATCACATTAAATTAATCAACCAGCATCACCATAAGTCTTCCAAGAATAGTTTAAAATATGTTTCAAACACTTGAGCAGAGGTGGGATGAGCAGAGCAGGGCAAAGGGAGAAATATTGGGATAACTATAATAGAATAAAAATAAAAATGATTTAGTAAAAATCAATATAGTATTCATGTAAAACACTCAAATATTTATCTTTAAATTGGTCAATTATTTTAAAATTGAATATTAACACAGTATGTATTAACACAGAAAGCATGTTATATGAGGGACTAAAAGCTGAATATTTGGTTATACTCCCATCTATGCCAAAAGCCACTGCTATAACTTTGGTAAAAAGTAATTAAATAATTGTGGGTATACATTAGACTAGGTTTAATGGGTCTTCCTAGCAAGTATGATGATTATAGTATAATATTGTTGTCTACATTCTTTATAGCTGTGCATTAGATCTCTATGGCTTATTTAGTACTTGTTGCAAGTTTGTAGCACTAAACAACGTCTAGAACTTAATTATTCCAACCCTTAAATAGAAAGGATAATTATGAAATGTGACAGAGGTGCTAAATAGTTCTATAATAACAATCATATTCTATATATAAATGTATAAAATTAACATGTATACTACATATTTACATGTTATTTATCAAATATAGCCAATAAAAAAGGGGAAAGGGTCTTCCATCTCGAATATTCTATATTCATATTGTACTTTTTAGAAAATATGCTGATATAGGAGCTTTTATTCAAAGCATGTCAGATAAATCAGGAATCAATATCACGGACAGTGAGATAATGAGTGTCCTCACAGTGTTACTACTGTGGATAAAATAAAACACCCCTTATACTTTCAATTACATACCCATAAAAATTTACAGATATAGCAAATACCAGTTTACTAATCATCCCCAAAAGAAGAGGTTTAAAATGCTTTCCCTCATCTTTAATTGTTTTTGTAGTATTACATCTTAATCACAAGGTTATTATTATTATCTATCTATATGTCATATATGTATTTATCTATTTACTTATTTATCTATGGTTTCATTTGTAAATAGGGGCCTGTTGCATAGTCTCCATACTCACTTACAGAAAAGATTAAAACTATAAATCATCACAACTCATAAGCTGCCTACTTGGATCTAAACAGCCAGTGCAGTACCACATTGATGGAGATTTATGATGTTCAGACAGCGCCTCTCACACAACTTCAAGAAGGCAAAGGAAAAGAAAAGCTATCCAATCAACTTGTTGTCTATAGGCAATACTTATATAAACAGATGGGATCAGCTATCTGGAGGATCACACCTTCTGGAAATAGGAGCAGGGTGTATGAGAGGAAGTGAGTGTATATTCACCTTGTCCTTTTACATGTTGAAATCCCAGTTTGTAGGAGGCCTAATTAATGATATTGGCTTTCCTGAAACTTTAGCCAGACAATAATGATTCATAATTTCCAACTCTCCTATCTCCAGTAGGCATCATGCCTTATACCATATTCAGCAATATATAACTACCATTAAAGTCACACCCTGTCACACTGTACCCTTTAAATAAAGTTTTCAGGACTTTAGAATTACGATTTTTACTTTATTTGTGTAGCATACAATATTTTGTTGTTTCTCCATTTGATAGTCTTACTGAGTTTTTCAGAGATGATAACTGTAAAAACAACCCTTTTATTCCTGAGTTCAGTGTTAGGCTGCATATCCCTTGTAAGAGTGTGACTGATTTCTGCCAGTGGAATACAGGAGGAAATAACTCAGCCTCCCTTCTTCACTGCATTACACAATCTCTAACCCATACTGGATAGTCATTATCCCTTTTTTCCCTCCTTCCCAGGCACTGAAAAATTTCATTATTGATATTTATTCCCCTGCCTCCCTTCCTCTGTCCCTCCCTGCCTCTATCTCAACAATATTTGACTTAGGCACACACAGTGTGAACTATTTCCTTACATAGTGATTATCTAATTACAAATACATGTAGTTAGGAAATGACTAGGTTAAATCCCTCTACAGGAATACTGGGGAGCTTAATCAAGAAGGACTGGCCAAGATGAGGGACCCATAGTTTGGCGCAACTGCTCATGAATCTTACAAAATTTCATTAAGAACACAAGGAACCAGAAAGAATATATTTTGATGACATGCATGTCCTCTTAACATCCTTATAAATATTGGTATTTTCCCATCATGTCTTTCTCAGTTTTCTTATACTTTTAGCTTCCTCGAGCAATCTGCTCCACTTACATGGTTTTGAAATATATATATCTTTAGACCAGACCTCTTTCCTTGGTACAGAATTACGTATTAAATTGCCAGGGATTTTCAAATGAATGTTATCTTAACACGACAAACTCATAATTCTCAAAATGGAGCTCACCATCCTTCCCTGAAAATATGAACTTCTATTTACTTCTCAGTCCTATAAAATGGAATCATATGCATATTTCAAAACAGAAATCTTAGAGTCACCTTAGATTCCCTTGTCTTCCCACAAATCCAGTTAGTGACCAACAAAAGCAAAGTCTACCTCCTTAACCATGCATTTTAACTATGCCTTCTACAGCTCTCCCACAGTTGCCCTAACTGAGAACCTTAGTGTCCCTTCTGGGTTTTCATTATAACTTCTAAATGAGGTACACACTTATAGGAGAGAGATTAAAGACACATCAGATACATACACACCCAACCATAAAAGCATCTTTTTATACCGTAATTCCACTATGTCTTGCCACATAGAAACTATTAACTCAATAGTTTTCCATTACAATTGCTCTTAACAGACAAACAAAAACTTAGAAAACATACATTATATGAAGCAGGTAAAATGATACTAAGACTTTCAGTTTCAAAATACTCAATACCCATAATTTGTATTCATGTATGTTTTAAGACGACTTAGCAAAGAGATTGCAATGGTCTCCATCAGAAGTTAATTGGAGCCTCTTTAGTTTATGTGAAACAAAGAATTTAGCTTAAGCAAGAAAAGAAAAAAGAAAAATGACAAGATGATTTAGGTTTCAATTATATGTTAAGTCATAAAACAGACAGAAGATATGAGCTATTGCTATTTACCCCATTTGTCACACTAATTATGTTCTGTAATTCTCTAAAACATATCTTTTAAATCCCAGTGTTTATACAAATACATAGTTCTTTAATTTTAAATAATAGATATTGAGTTTGGGAATACCTTGACAATAGAAGAATTATTATTTTATAATAAATATCATGAAAGAAAATTCAAGACAGTAATTATTCTGGAGTAAATTTGTTTTAATTTAACAATTTTGCTTCAACCTGATCAATGAGGTTTCGCCTATCCTACTGGATTGTAAATATTCTGTACTTTTTCATCATTGTTAACAACCTAGAGAACAAATGTATAACAAAGGATTTAAGTAAACAAAGTACAGGGTGGGAAAAAGTAGGTTTACAGTTATAAGAACACAAAACAGTTTATTTTTCTATTATTATTAATTATTGTACTATTTCCCACACAAACAACTGTAAACATACTTTTTGCCCTACCCTATGTTTCTCAGGTCATGGATCTTTTACATGGAATTAAATTATTTAGAGAAAAAATTATGGCATCTGGTCATACTGACTAAAAAAAATGTGGCAAGGTAACCTGCTTATTATTTTGGCAGGTGCTAGAAACTGGCTTCCCTATTGAAAGTGACATCTAAAAGTAGTTAGATTTTATTTAAAATGTGATTAGAAAAGCAAAGGTTCTTTCCAGACAAAAGTTGGAGAATGCCATAGACTTCTAAACAACATGCATTCTCATGTGTAAAATGAATTAGGAGATAACCCTACATGGAAGCACCTTGGGATAATATGATATAAAATGTGACACTCTAAAATGTGATCTTTCGAAAGAAATGTATTAGTCCAAATTACAGTGTTTGTCTCACATCATAGTGTCTCCTGGTATACTGTAATAAGAAGTATACAATCACCTTTGTAGTTTTCTTCCCAAAATATTTATCCTGAATCTATTCAGGAGTAAAAATTAGACAAATCCAGAATGTGGGACATGTTCATATGACTAATATGACCTTTTCAAAAGTTAAGTTCATTAGAACTTAGGAACACCAATAAGCAAATGTTATATGTAAACATTGATTAGATCCTAGATTGTGGCAGGGAAGCTATAGGACACTTCTTTGGGAAAATTATGAAATTGTGATGGTCTTACAAATGGATTGTATTTAGATAATATTTTAAGTGTTTATTTTCTTAGGTCTGATCATGGTATTTTAGCTATGTAAAAGGATGCTCTTATTGTTAGAACATGCATAATGAAGTTTTCATGGAGTATTTAGTGGTGAAGTATTATGAAATTTGAAATTTTGAATGGTTCAGAGGGAAAAATGAGAGGGGTTGGAAAGAAAGGCAGAGGAGAGAGAAGGTATGGAGACATGGCAAGTTGGAATTATGTTAATTTGCTCATCTACACAAATATAAAGTACATATTGATGTTCTTAAGACATTAAAAAATTGTTTGCTAAGTTTATTCTACCCCTAATACAAGGTGGGGTAAATGTCATATGTTAAGCTTGTGAAATTATAGGTTCCCTAATCAAAAAAACAGAGAACATATAGTTTATAAGTGAATTTCTCTGTTCAGTGGTACCATAGGTATTTTTTTCTTTTATTTTTTTAATATTTTTTATTTTAATTGTCATTGCAGTACAATTTTCTATCTTTTACGCCCATCCCAACCCACCCACCCAGCACTCCTCTCCTCCCTCCCATTTCCACCCACCCCTAGTTTTTATCCATGTGTCCTTTATACTTCTTCCTGTAAACCCTTCCCCTTTTCCCCTGAAATTCCCCTGAAATTTCCTCTTCTCTTCCCTCTGAACACTATCAGACCATTCTCTATTTCAGTGTCTTTGGCTATATTTTGCTTGTTTCTCTGCCTTGTTCTTTAGCTTCCTCTTAAAGGTGAAGTGATAATTTCCATAAAAGCTTTAATAAATATTAATTTAAGTGTTAATGAATATTAATGCACTCACATAATATTATAAATATATGCATATTTATATATTTTATATACTTTCTATTATGAATTATTTTATTTATTAATATTTACTTTATATATTTGAGGTATCATTATTTAATACAGTAGGATATAATACCATTTGTTTGCACCACCAAGTGCCTATTTTAGAATTAGAAAATGACCCTATGCATCTTAGCTTTTGTGCTTTGACTTAAATTCTTCCTTGTTTGAGATGAGCATTTTCATTCTGGATTGCTTTCTGTTTTTCCTTGTATGATGAACTTTTACCCATCCTTTTACTTGAAATACTTTTATGTAATTTTCTTTAGATGTTTTAAAATTTGATTTAGTTTTGCCATTCTTCCTGAGAATATTTTCTTCCTAATAACAGGATAGTTTAAAGCAATTTCCTTTACTGTTACCACTGTTATGTGTAGCCTTAATTCTGTCACTTTGTTTTATGTTCTGTTTTATTTTTTATATTTCTTTTTTGTTGCCTTTGCTTCTTGTCATTTGCCATGTAGAATCTATGTGCTTGCTTCTTAACTTCCATAGTTACATGAAAGATATTCTGTTTAAATCTACTAGTGTATTCTTATATTTTTCAAAATAATGTTTGACTTATTTTCTAAAATAAAATCAAAAGTAATAATACCTTTTATTTTTTTACTTTCTTGTTCCAAGTACAACAAATGTGCCTTTACAAACTTAATTCTTGGTTATGAAATGAGATTTCTTATTAGCATTAACATTTTACTTTATGGTATTTATTATATTTATATTCAACTTTATGAAAATTATAGTATTGATTTTTATTTAGTGCTTTATAATTAACACCTTCCTAATATGATATTCTTTTATACAGAGATAGTGCCATGTTTTATTTATTAATTTTCATTATTTCATTAGGTTTACATGTATATTTAAAGTGACTTTTCCCAAGAATTGTATATTGGTGACATATTTTTGAAACTTTACATATTTTAAAGTATCTCTTTTGTCATATATGAAAGAATTTTAGTCCTATGTAGAATGTTTGAGAAACCACATTTTTCTTCCAAAATTGACTGTAAACTGTTCTATTATCATTTTTCATATACTACATTTATTTATTTATATGTTTAGCCCATAAGAAGCCATAACTTTATTAATGATAGAAACAGCACAAAATTTAAACCAAGCTGCAATTACTCTTTTAACACATTAGGTACTACATAGAAATCTCTAAGACATACACCAGGGACTGCACGTTTTTGGGCAAACTGCACGTTATTTAAATCATCATAACTACAGATCATAATGTGCTTTAGGTGTTGTTTTTCAATAATTATAACATTTTTATTTACAAAAACAATTAAACAACTAATTAAACAATTAAAGTTCCTAGTACTTTTTTAACATATGGTACTGCATAAAACATTTTCCTCTATGAAGAGGGACCAAACAAAATTTACATAAGTATCTAGATTCACTCCTTTTTCCATGGGTGGCACAAACTCTGCAGGCTCTCCTAGGAAATTTTTTCTTTCCACTCGCTGGAATACATGTAGGTTCATGCCGCTTCATATCACCTGACAACCTTTTGGGTGGATCTTTATGAGGTGCTCTCCTTGCACCCCCAGGGGAAGGGCTGGAACAGATTTGTCTCTGGTTCTGGAGAATCTTCATTATTGTCATCCGTTATCCAGTCTCTGTTCTTCATTTCCTCCTGGCCTTTGTTGATAGTTTCTATTTCCTTTTTCATGCTGGTATAGTTTGCAGTGAGCTCATTGTAGCTTCCCTGTAGTTTGTGGTAGCTCATTGTGAGCTCATTGAGCTTCCTGATAACCATTTCTTTGAACTCAATATCTGATAGTCGAGTTGCCTCTATTTCATTTAGCATTCTTTCTGAGGCTTCCTCCTTTCCTTTCATTTGGGGATTGTTTCTTTGTCTTCCCATTGTTTGTGAGACTCTTCTGACAGCAGAAACTGTTTATACTTCATTTTTGCTTGTGGATTGAGGAGCACAAAACACTAGAAAACTCATGAGCGGTCCTTAAGTTGTTAAAATGCCTAAAGGTCCTCATTTTTAGATGGTTACACTGTTAATTCTGTAGCAGCATTTACAATATCATTAGTGCTGTTCTTCAGGGCTTGGGTCGCCATTTCTGTCAACACATTTGCTTGTGACATGACCAATTCTATGTCCTTACATCCACATCTGTTTCATCAGCCTCTTCATCTTCACTCTCCTCTTGTACAACAGTTGGAGTCCATGAGTTTTCTTGAATATCTGAGACAGCTTCACCTTAAACCTTGAATTTCTCAGAAGCTGCTAGCTGTGCTTGCTAAGATGTATCCTTGAATTTGGCTTCCCCCCAAACCATGTAGGTATCTGAAGCTGGATTCTTGTAGACATTTGGTTTTGTGATGATTAAGAGGGTATTCTTAGAGTTCCAGATGGTGACCCTAGTAACCCCTATAACCTGCCAAAGACCCAGTTTGGCCATTGCTTTCCATGCCTCTTTTTCACTCTGACTTGTTTTGCTTTACTGAGGATTCTCCATTGATCTCAGCTGCTGCTGCCTGCTGGGCTTGTTGTGTGGCTGCCTGTGTGGGATCTTGTTCCTTGAGCTGTGGCACTGATTCACCACTGTCAGATTCTGCTCCAGACTCTGTCTCAGCCTGGGGCTGTGGCAATGCCTATTCTGCAGCAAGGGCAGTTTCTTTGGCTTCTCTGGACATTTTGTGCAGGCTTTCAGAACCAAGATGGTGACAGAAAATGTATTTATCTATTGGTGGTAAGAAGACAACATGGTTATCTACCTCTCAACAAATTCTGATGTATACCATACTGTATTGTTAAAGGGACAGTGCTGTATAGCACACCTCTGGAATGTAATCATTTAGCATAACGGGAAGTTTATACTCACTGAATAACAACTTCCCTCTTCCCCCTACCCACCAGTCCCTGGAAAACACCACTCTACCTCTAATTTTATGAATTTGATTCTTTTAGATATCTCATCTGGGTGGACTCATGCAATATCTGTCTTAGGACTGACTTATTTCATTTGCATTAGGTCTTTTAAGTTCATCCATGTTGTTATAAAAGTCATTTTTAAGGCTGAATTATATATATATATATATATATATATATATATATATATATATATATATATATATGTATGTATATATTTGGGTCATTTCCATATCTTGCCTATTGTGAATAATGTTACAATGAACACAGGATTGCAAACATTTTCTTGAGATTCTGATTTCAGTTACATTGGATATATACTAGAAGTGGGATTGTGGGTTTGGTTCGTGTGGTTTAGTTTCTTTTGGGAAACTCAGTGATGTTCTCTCTAGTTGCTTCATTATTTTACATTTCCACCTAGAGTGTACATGGTCATAAATTTCTCTTCATACTCTCCAACACTTTTGTTTTGTGTGTGTGTATTTTATTTATTTTGTTTTGTTTTATTTAATGATAGCTATTCTACCAGCTTTGAAATGATGTATCATTGTTGTCTTGATTTTCATTATCTTGCTGATTGGTGTCATTAAGCAACTTTTCATACACCTGTTGGTCCTCTGTAGGTCTTCCTTGGAGAAATGTAGAATTATCTAGTCAAGTCCTTTGACCATTTTTGATATGGTTATTTAGGTTATTTTTTTCTATTGAGTAGTAGTTTAATCTACAAAATAAAAAGAAAACCTACATAATGAGAGAAAATATTTGCAAATCCTATGTCTGGTGAGAGGTTCATAGTCATCAGTGTTGTTAAAAAATGTCCTTCTTCTACCTTCACCATTGGAGGTGTTCACTAGCATTTTAATGGGAGGGAGATATGGGGAATGTTAAAGGTTATCATGACTTATGCCTGGTCATGAATTTTAATGTCATTATTTCCTCCTATTACCAGCTGCTACTAATTTTTCATCTCTGCTCTTCCTCTAAGCATTTGCTATTATGGCAACTTTTCTCTAGCTAACCCCTTCCTGCTACTGTATTCCCCAATCTAATACTAATTCAAATATAACTGTTTTTCATAAAAGGCAACAGCTTCCTCTCACATTATAGCCTAAGGGTGTTCCTTTTCTGAACATTTTCTGTGGGGAAGGGTGCACCATCTGTTCAGCCCTACAGGGACAAACGTAGAAAACAACCCAACTGCTGGAATGCTGTCCTATTTCAAGTGAGCTTATGGGTAAGAGGTTGGATTTTTCTTAAAAAAAAAAATGGATGAGTGTGAATAGCAGGGACCAGTTTTTACTCATATGAAGGTATGGAGGAATAGATGAGAGGATGTACTGGGTGGGGCAAAATATGAGAGTTGGGGTACACACCTAAGGGTGTGAAGAAAGCAGCTTTGCTACTTACAGGTCTGAGATCCTCTCCTGACAACGACTCTGTGTTCAGTACTGGCAGTGCAAGTGATAATGGAGATAGAATCTGCAGCACAAGCTGTCGTTAGTGTGCTCCCCCCAGAAAGCCTGATACAATCTGCTAACTACAGGAAGTACTAAGAGTATGCGATGCACACGTGTGTGTGAGAGTTTTCTTAACTGGTCATGGATTACAAGATGAATGGAGTAATTTATTCTAACTCCAGTGTGGTTTTACTTGTGAGTTATTCTTTAACAATGATACTGAGCAGCAATGATCTGTGAACTACACATTGTGTGCATGTTTGTGTATGTATGTGCACATGTTATTTTGCAGGAAGACGACCAGTCTGAAACTAGATGACATACAAATGGATCTAATTAGCAGATCATCATGAACAGTCATCGGAAATGAGAAACTGTAAAAGTTATGTTTATATTTCTGATGGATTTCCTGAAAGGTAGGGGCACCATTTAATTATAATGAGTCAAGAAAAAAAGCAGGTTAACAGAAAATGACAGAGTATTTTTCCACCATGTGTTTTTATGTCAATTATTACTTCAGAAGGAGTCCTCTTAATCAACCTTTTAAGGAACCCATCAAAATAACCATTCTCTCCATTAAACATGTTAACACACGCCCAAATTACCACTGAATGTGTATAACTAACTGCTCGCTCTTCAGGGCACCTTCAGTCTTCTCCCACAGGTAAGCCACATAGGCAGTTTTAGGTGAGAATAAGTTGTATTCGTTCCCAACCCTGCTCCTGCCACTTGCACTCACTGTGAAGGAAGCAGAATACTAAAGTATAAGTACAGAAATAGAAATATTGTTTTCATATAAAATAGATTATTTGGAGAGACTACGTAGATTGTTTGGAGATTAAGTAAGCAAGTAAAAATGCTGGGTAATATGTTGAGAATATTTATTTTAAAATCTTGGGAAATTTTACACTTAGATTTATTTTATACTGTAGTGTCATTTTAAAGAATTGAAATGAACCTATACACGATCTACAGAAGAAAAATAGATCAAACTCCAATGTGTGATTCATGTTCAATGAAAAGTCTTGGCCTTAAAGAAAAAGATGTGTGAATAAATGTGCATTTATATATTTTAAGTTAAAATGTATCATATTAGTTCTCATTTATTCATTTTTCCAGTTAATGGGCCAAGTACTATACTTGATGATAGTGAATAGAAGGTCTTCTGTGTAATTAATCAGCTATGTTTGAGGAAATTGCTTCCTGGAATCATTATGCCTCAGAAAAGAATCAGTCCCTTCTTGCCAGCACCAAATGTTATTCAAGGGAGAAGGTTTACAACCTATGAATTGTCTTTCTCTAAGTCATATTCCACTATGGAAAATTTTTGCAAA
Organism: Tonatia bakeri; assembly: GCA_004024845.1. Classification (NCBI taxonomy): domain Eukaryota; kingdom Metazoa; phylum Chordata; class Mammalia; order Chiroptera; family Phyllostomidae; genus Tonatia; species Tonatia bakeri. The sequence continues at coordinate 152,211 of PVIA01001731.1, read as the reverse complement.
AAGAAAGTTGTATCCCTCCTCCAAACTTCCCTTTGTCCCCCTATTGGCCACTAGTTGCTCTGTTGTTTTCAACAGCTTTGGCCCAGAATTACAAGAAAACACTAAAATAAAAAACAACTCACTGATTCACATCAGTGAGTGATTGGCCAGCAATATTGAAAGCTATTGGTCAATTATCATCTGTGGTATGAAATCTAGTTTCTTCATCGAAACTGTTTTTGATACTAAATCTCCCACATTGAAATAAATATTTTTGTCCCCAAAACACTTACTAATTATCACCCTAGTCACTAAAAGGACAGAAGTAAAGATGAAAAATTATTGTTTATGTTGTTTGGACATAAAATTAAAGTTTTGTTGGTCACCATGCTTCAAAAAGGTAATTTCAAAAAGTTTAAGAAAATTTAGAAACTGAATATATTTTATTTTTAAAATTTCCATTTTACTTTTAAAAAGGCAAGTGAAAGAAAATTTATTGTCTATAGAATAAGTATCATAGAGTTTGAAAGATCTTATTTCTTGAGATATATTATACATATGCTGAAAACTCAGATTTTATTTGTATAGTTTTAATAAATGATATGAGAATATATCACTTTAGTTTTGATGAATAATATGGTTCTGTGAACATTTTGTATAAGGTTTCTCGTGGACATGTGTTTCTCTTTCTCTGCTTATATATTTAGAGGCAGAATTTCTAGATAATCAGAAAAATGTATATTTAAGTTTTTAAGAAACTAACAATGAGTTTTCTAAAGGGATTGGACTTTTTGTGGTAGGCAGAAAAAAAGCCCATGTTAAGCTATCTAGAGCATAATCCTGGAAATTTGTGAATAAGTTTACATGGCAAATGTGACTTTGCCAATTGGATTAGGTTAAGCATTTTAAGATAGGGAGGTTATTCAGTATTTTTCCAGGTGGTCCCAACATAATCATTTGAATTCCTAAAAATAGAAGAGGAAGCAGAGAGCGGGTCATAAATATGACAACAAAAGGAGAGGCGGTAGCGATTACAAACATGAGAGGAACTCGCCCTGCTGTTGCTGGATTCACAGTGGGCAAAGGAGGCCAAAGGGCAAGGAATGCAGACAGCTTCTAGAAGCTGAGAGTAGCCCTCAGCTGACAGCCAGCAAAGAAATGGTGTCTTCAGTCATAAACCACAAGGAATTAAGTTCTTCCAACAACCTAAATAACAAATGAAATGGATTCTCACCTTGGTCCTCCAAACGGTAACACAGTCTTTCTAACAACTTCAGGCATCTGGCCTGAAAAATCGTAGGACCATACATTTGTGTTACTTTAAGCCATTGGCTGTACAGTGTAGTAATTTGTTACAGCAGCAATAGAAAAATAACAGTCCATTTTCAAAATCCCGCCACTAACGTATAAGAGGTCGAGTTGTTGAAGATTTTCTCCAATATTTACTGTATTCTATTTTATTTTCATTATTCTGGTGGATATATATTGGTATCTCATTTGATTTAAATTTGCATTTCCCATTGTTGAATAATGCTGATAATATTTTCATGTGCTATTTGCCATTGATTAATTTTATAAGGTGTGTGTTCAAAACTCTTATTCATTTTATTGGGTGATTCATATTTTTATTATTGCAGTATTCTGTAAATTTTGTGGATTGAAGTTCTTTATCAGATATTTGTTTTGCCAAAAATTTCCTAAGCTGCAGCTTATCTTCGATTCTTATGACAAAATCTTTAGGAGAATAGTCTCAAAAACAAATTTGGATTTAGATAAAGACAAGTTTTGTTCAGAAGAAAGACTGTTGAAATAAGGAAAACACTCTAATCTCAGAAATGTGCTTAGGCTCTCATAATCAAACAGAAAACGGCTTTTCCTTCATAGACAGGAATAAGCAGTAAATGAAGATAAGTGAGGCAAATGAGGGAAAATGACCAGCAGCATTTAATAGGGACTGTGTCTTGCTGTGAGAGTTTCTCACAATCCTGCTTTATCCTCAGATTTCAACAGTCCCTGTCTATGCCACTGAAGGAAACCCTCAGTGCTAATAAACCTTCCCCATTAGGTGTTATGTCTTGCCTGGTACTGAATTCCAAGATGTGAAGTCTTAAATAACTGAGATTTGGGTGGGGTTAACCTCCTGCTCTGTTCTTATATGTAAGTAGGTTCTTTGTACATTTACCTCCAGAGTAGTCTCTCTCAGCATTCTTGCCTGTTGTCTGATTGCAGATAATCCCTGACTCACACTCAGTGGAAGTTTGAGGAGGCATGCAATTGAAATGTTCCTCTTCCAGAAGCAAACACCCTTCATCTTCTACTCAATGCAGGCTCAAAATTGGGAATACACTTTAGGCATTTCTCTAGATGCAGCTGGTATATATAATATATGCAGGGGTCTGACCATAGGCAAGTTTCTATGAATTTTCCTGCTTTACCCTCCAATTTTGGAAGGACTGCCATGCTTGCAACATAGAAGGGGTCTCTCATGTCTGATGATCTGACCCAATCTTTCACGTGGGATATGGTAGAAATTTCTATCGTGTTTCAAGATCCAAAGAATTCCAAATGCTCACAGCAGCCACACTTCCTTTTTTAAGAACTTGCTGTGAATTTAGTTTTGGGAGTTTTTTTTCCCCGCATTTGTAGAAAAAAATAATGAACAGAAACCCCATGTAAAGTGAAGTGGGAGTCCAGAAGGGGGAGCACTCACACAGCACAATGGGAACTCTGTAACAGCCCTCCCAACTCTCCCTTCCACTCTGTAGAGCAGTTTTCTCTCCTCTGTCTCGGCAGATTTGCACATGGGTTACCATGGTTGTAGGCTCCAGAGTGCAATTTTCAGTTCCCAAATAAACCCATTTTGCTGAAGAAATATATAGCTGACTTTTTGTTTAAGGTGAACGTACTTCTATGTTGCTACCGCACCCTCTCACTGTCCAGTCAACGGGGACCCATTCACATCTAGCTCCCTCTCTCTCGGCGGGGCTCAAAACTCTTGGGGTGTCTATCATTAGACTGCCTTGCCATCTTAGGCCTCTGGCAGGTCTAAAAGATGTGATTTGGTAGGCTATTTGCCATTTTCTTATTAGAAAGGAGAAAATGGTTTTTTTTCTGAGATTCTTAATATTTTAGGCTGAAGCCACTTGATGACCAAAAACTTTTATATGATTCAAATATGTTTTATAGTAGAGAACAGAAAGCCAAGAGAGTATATGACCGGCTCTTGGCCACACAACATTTCCACAAGAGCTTACTTCATAACCCAAATCTATAAATTTCAAGTTGGTATTCTTTTTCATGAGTAAGAATTGCTTAATAATATTGTATTTTTTTCTCTAAGTCCTTTGCTTTTATATGATAATCTGTTTCACTTCCTGAATATCAAAACCCACAAATATATATATTGCAAACACTGTTCACTTCCAACCAAAACCCTAGTGTCCACACAGAAAAAAAAACTTTTAAATAACAAGCAAGCTGGGAGGGCTGATTTTAAAAATCATGTTTCTTGCATGCATAGAGGAAGTATTTTCATTTTTCAAATAATGCTTTAAAAATACAAAACATCTTATAATTAATTGCTTATATGATCATGTTCCTTCAGTGATATTGTAGATCTTGTACTAATCATAATAAACTAGTTTAAAAGCTGTCAGTTCCATTTATTTATGTCTCTAGAAAGCTATATTTAAGTTTCCCTTTTAATAAATATTGCCTTAGAATTATAAGTATGAAAAGATAATATGTAAAAGGAGTACTAATCTCCCAAAAATATAATTTTTACTTGAGATGAAGATACATGCACATAGGTGATATTTAACTTAAAAGATAAAAATAACCTTTATTTACATTTGAATAGATTTAATTGTTTTTTTCTCTAAATTTTATGTAATCCCCTCATGGCCTTGCAAACCACAGGGTAGCATAGATAGCTCTTAGACTTGCCAAATTAAAATATTTGCTTCCAGTTTAATCATTGTCTCTTTTATTTTAAATATTTTGTCACTTCAAATTTCATCTGCCTATGAGTCTTGACTTAAATCTTTTATATGACACACTCTCTTTATTAAAGTATGTCTTTTAAATTATCCCTCCCTTGTCATTTCCTTCCTCAATTTACTTCAGTATATAAGAAGCAGAAATGTTGTGTCTGAAACAGTGAGGAGGAAGGACTCCTTAGATTTACTTGGTAGAGAAGGCACAATCTATCTGGTGGAGAATGCATGAAAGAAAAGAAGAAATGCATAAACAACAGGGCAAAATATAGGAAGGAAAAAAATCTCCTTTCCTTATGGAGGAATAATTGAGAAACACATGTTCATAGTTCTGTCACACGAGACCAACTAAAAGACTGAGATTAAGCCATATGATTACAGATTACCTCTTATTGTTTTAACACCACCATATAATAGCAGTGGATTATAGCTGAAAGAACTACAGGTACAGGTGCATCTCAGGAGTGGTTCTTAGGGAAATCCAACAACAGGGAAAACAAATTACATTAGAGGAATCTTATGACTTTGGCATTTAGAGTTATAGGATTTATTAAATAAAGCTTAACTCATAGTCAGATTAACATAAGACTTCACACTAGAGTCCCATTTGCCTCAGTTCTTATTATTCAATGTATCACATCTGGCTTTCAACAAAAAGTTATGAAGCATGCTAAAAGGTAAGATAAAAATACATTCTGAACAGACAAAGCAAGCATCACAACCAGACTCAGATATGACATAGACTTTAAAATATTAGAGTTTAAAACAACTATGAATTGGCCCTGGCTGGTATAGCTCAGTGGATTGAGTGCGGGCTGCGAACCAGGCATCGCAGGTTCGATTCCCAGTCAGGGCACATGCCTAGGTTGCAGGCCATGTCTCCCAGCAACCGCACATTGATCTCTCTCTCTCTCTCTCTCTCTCTCTCTCTCCCCCCCTCCCTTCCCTCTCTAAAAATAAATAAATAAAATCTTTAAAAAAAAAAACAACTATGAATTGTATGTTAAGAGCTATAATAAGAAATTATAAACAAAGCAGACATATATGTAATATAATCAGGGAGATGAAAATTATATAGATCAGGAGGAAATGATAAAAATCAAAGCATATTGACATAATGAAGACAACCTTTTTTTGGCATCATTATTAGACTTGAAAGAGTCAAGTCAACAATCAGTGAGCTGGAAGATATATCAGTAGAAACTTCCCAAACTGAAATAGAAAGATAAAAAAGAACTAAAAAATCAAAATATCTAAGAACTAGGGATAATTTCAAAAGTCGTAACATGCATAATTGTGATGAAGAAGACAACATATTTGAGGACAGAAAGGCTGAGACCCTTTCCAAACTAATGATAGGAACCAAACCATAAAGCAGGTATCTTAGAGGACACCAAGCAGGATAAACAACAACAAAATGTAGATCTAGGCATATAATATTCAAATCAATAAGAAGATGAGACCATCTTCTGAGAGGAAGAGGAGTAGGTGAGAGAGACATCTGACTGTACAAGAACAAGGATAAGTGCGGTGGACTCCTCATCAGAAAGCAGGCAATAAATGAGAGGACAGAGTAACATATTGCAATTGCTTAAACTAAAATGGCGTCATTCTTAAATTGACCATCCAGTAGAATTGTCCTTCAAAGTGAAGGAGCAATAAAACTTTCTCAAATGGTAACAGAGAATTATTCATCACTACAGGACACTCGGTTTAAATATAAAGACTCATAAGTTAAAAGTAAAGAGATGTAGATACATATACTATGTTAACAATAATAGAAAGCTGAAGTAACTATATTAAATTTAGACAAAGCAGACTTTAAAACAAAGATAATCACCAGGGGAAAAATGAGGCATTGTGTCATGATAAAGGGATTAATTTCCCATAAAGGCATAACCAACCATCTTAAATGTCTATGCACCAAAAAACAGAACATAAAAATATGTGCAGTGAGAACTGATAGGACTGAATGCAGCAATCACCATGTTCACTATCGCTGTTAACACTTCAGCACTCTGTCATTAGCTGATAGAGCAGGCTAAGGACATACTTGAAAATCCCTAAGGACATACTCCATTTGAACAGTCTTATTAATCATCTTGGCTAATTTTCATTTATAGAAAAATCTATTTAAAAGAGCAGAATATATATTCTTCTTAAGTTCCAAAGATAGATCACATTCTTAAAAACTTCTAAAAACTTATAACAATAGAAATAAAACAATTTATGTTCTCAGACCACAGTAGCATTCAATAAAATATCGTAGAAAAAGATGTGAAAATCTTCAAATATTTGGAGACTAAATAACACACTTCTAAGTTACACAAAGACAAGAATTGTCAAGAAAACATAAAAATACTTTAAATACATTAAAATAAAATACAACTTATCAAAATTTGAGGCTTGTGATCTAAACAATGCCTGGAAGAAAATTTATTGCTTTAATTTATATATCTTAAATAAGAGAAAAATCTAATATTAGTAATATAAGATGCCACCACAACATACTACAGAAAGAAGTTTTTAAACTTGAAGAATGTAAAAGAAAAGAAATAGTAAAAATATAGCAGATAGTAACTATGAAAGTGAAAAAGTAATTTTAAAATGTGTAAATGAATAACTGTATCTTTGGAAAAATTGATATGTTGTATAAACATCTTGCCAAACTAATTAAGACAAAAGTAAATATCATCAACATCAGAAATGAAATCAGAGTCATCATTAGTGATCATGCAGACTTCAGGAAGATAACAAATGAATCCCATGAGCAATGCCACGTCCATAAACCAGTAACTTAAAAGAAATGAACCAAACCATTGAAAGACACAAACTATGAGCAACAGGGAAGAACAGCTGTAACTGAGCAACAATAAATTTTTTAAAAGATACAAACTATGAAAACTCACGAAAAGATAAATATGTAATATAAATAGATCTATATCTATTTAAATGAATCAATCATTAATCTAGAAAATAATGCATCAGGACCAGATAGTTTTACTGATAAATTCTAAAAACTACCTAAGAAGAAATGATATAAATTCTACATAATCTCTTCTACAAAATAGAAGTAAGGCAATATTTTCTCTCATTCTATGGGATCTGTAATACCCCAATACCAAAATCAGGTAAGCACATTAAAGAAACAGAAACTGCAGACCAATATTTCTCATAAACACTGATGCAAAAATGCTCCAGAAGATCATAGCATATTATATCCAAATCAGTATAAAAAGAATTATGCAACAACTGTAAGTGGGATTTATTACAAGCAGGCAAAGCTTGTTCAATATTTGAAAATCTTGAGGGACATTCACAACATCAGCAGGATAAAGAAGAAATATAATATGACCATAACAATATAGGAAAAAGTATTAGGTAAAATCTAACACCATTAATGATTTTTTTTTACATCTCAGAAACTATGAACAGAGGCAAATTTACTCAATTTGATTTAAAAAATCTGCAAAAACCTGCAGCTCTCATGTTATAGAGGAAACTGGGAGCTTTTCTTCTAAGATGAAGAAAAAGATAATGTATTCTTTTATCTTTCCTATTCAATATCATGTTGATAATTCTGTTTAGTGCAATAATACAATAAATGGAAATCTAAAGTATACAGATAATAAATGAAGACATAATACTGTCTACATTCATAGATGCCATTATTGTCTATGTAGAAAAGCCCAAAGAATCAAAAATAAAATGTTTCTGAAACTAATAAGCATGACTAGCAGGTCAAATGGTATAAAATTAATTACTTTTTTACCTACTAACAATGAACAATGAGAAATTGAAATTAAATTTAAATAACACCAAAGATACAAAGCATAGGTATAAATTTAACAAAATATACATGAATTTTATTTGAAGAAAATTATGATTAAAGAAACAAAACATCTCAATAACTGGGAAGATGCATTCCAGGTTTATGGATTGGAAGACTCAATATTGTTGAGATGAAAATTTTGCACACCTTAATTCAGTGAAATCCTAGATATCCCAGATAGCTATTTTAACTATTGGTAACCAAGTTTAAAGTTTATGTGAAAAAGAAAAAAAACTTTATTCTGGTTATTATAATAACCAAGATAAAGACAAAAAAAGAAGTTGAAGGAATCATATTACTAGATTTCAAGATGTATTATAAACTATAATAATCAATGCAGTGTGGTATTGGTGAAAGAATAGACATATAAATCAACACCACAGACTAGAAAATGCAGAAAAATATCTACCCAAATATAGGAACTACTTTCTAATAAAGAAAAACACAAAAAAAATATAATTCATAGAGAAAACATAGATCTTCAACAAATTGTGCTGGGAGAATAGTAATTCTATATACCAAAAAGAAAACAAAATAATCTAGCCAGAAAAGAATTAATGTAAAATGTACCTTAGGTTTAAATGTAAAATGAGAAAATAAAATTTTAAAGCAAAAACAGGAGAACATCTAGGTGGTTATGAGTTTTTATATACAGCACTAAAAGCATGATGCATGAAAAGCAAACATTAAATTGGACTTCATTTAAAAAACATAAGGAAAAACAAAACCCTTATGTTCAGTAAAACACACTGAGGAAAATCAAAAGACAAGCCACAGACTGGGGAAACCATCTGTAAGACACATATATGCTAAAAAACTTGTATTCAAAATATACAAAGGACTCTAAAATTCAATTATAAGAAAACTCAGAATGCCTTTCACTGCCTGGCTTATTTCACTTAACATAATGCTCTCCAGTTCCATCCATGCTGTTGCAAAGGGTAGGAGCTCCTTTCTTCTTTCTGCTGCAGAGAATTCCATTGTGTAAATGTACCACAGTTTTTTGATCCATGCATTTACTGATGGGCACTTAGGTTGCTTTCAGCACTTGTCTATTGTAAATTGTGCTGCTATGAACATCGGGATGCATAGGTTCTTTTGGATTGCTTTTTCAGGGTTCTTAGGATATAATTCTAGCAATGGAATTGCTGGGTCAAAACGCAGTTCCATTTTTAGTTTTCTAAGGAAATTTCATACTGTTTTCCATAGTAGTTGCACCAGTCTGCAATCTCACCAGCCAAGGTGGGCTGAGGTGGTGGGGAGGGGGAGGGGGAAAAGGTAGAAATCTGTACTTGAACAACAATAAAAAAAAATTAAAAACAAAATAAAACAAAATGCAATTTAAAAAGGAAAAAAATATATTAATAGTCAGCAAACCAAAGATACAAAAATGGCAATTAAGCACATTGAAAAAAATGTTCAATATAACACAATGTTGAAAATAAAATAACAATGGGAAGACTATTTATCCATTGGAATAGCTAAAATGCTAAACCTGGTAACACCAAATGCCAATGAGAATGCACAATGTTACAGCCACTTTGAAAAAACAGTTTAGCATAGCTTTTTTTGTTGTTATTTTATTTGTTTTTTATAAAACTAAACGTAGTCTTACCATCTGACTCAGAAATCATACTGCTATGTATTTACCCAAATGCACTGAAAACTACATCCACACAATGTTTATAGCAGTGTTATTTACAATTGCCAAACACTGGAGGCAAACAAAACTTATAGGTGAATGTATAAACAAACTGTGACACATATATAAAATGGGATTCTATTCAGTGAGTTTTAAAATGACCTAACAAGCCACAAAAACACATAGAGGAAACTTAAATGCATATTGCTAAGTGAAAGAAACTGGTCTGAAAAAGCTACATAATGTAATGGTATATGTATACAACCATTCATTTCTAATGCCTGCAAACTTTACATCACAAATGATAGGCCTTAACTTCAGAAAAAAATTAAAACATCATTTAGGAGGTCAAGATATACCAGGATGAAATTAACAATATGAAAAAATCTAAACGAATATTTTTAAAAATGATGAAACAACCTTACTGAAGGGATGAAATAAAATTGCTATTCCAACCACCTTTGGAAATGAGAAGACTGTGTAAGTACTATTGATAAGTACTATTGATAAAAGTACTATTTGATAAAAAGTACTATTGATAAAAAACAAACTGGGATTGATAAAGTTATCTTCTATGTGGCTATTGATTAGTAACAGCTAGATAAGATACTGGAATTGGACAACTAAATAAATTGATAGATGGTAGGACCCTGGATTTTCATTTTGTTAAAGAGGAAAGTTATAGATAAGAAAGGAGTGGAGACTATAGTATAACACCCCGTAATGAATTAGAGTTAGAGGTTTCAGTATAGTATATTGAATTAATATTGATGCAGATGACTATGTGTAGAAGTATTTATAGGTAAGTGAAGATAGATTAATATACACACATTTTGTCCTTGTGTTCCCATGCTCTATCAGGTAAAAGTCTGAAATCAAGGACACTCCCAGGAACCACAAGTGCATACAGTGTTCAGTTTCTTGTATAGATTTGCAACAGAAGGAATTCTTGGAGAAATGACTGATTTTAGAACTATAGTAGGAAATACACAAAATAGGCCTAGAGAATTTTGTAATGGGAAAAAAGCTGGGAAGTGCTCACAGACAGACACACACAATAATGGAGGTATTTCAAAGATACAGAGGAAACAATTGAAGAACATAAAGGGGTCAAAGTTGGAACAACTGGGACAACAGAATAAAGTGGTGTCAGATTACAACCCAAAGTGTAAAGTATCCATGGTCTGTCTGATAGAATTAGATGGTTCAGTAAATAAACAAATGGAAGGCTGACAAATCCTTCAAGAAGAATTCCAGATCACATAGGGACATGCCCACTTCTTCAGTGTGGACAATATATTGTGATATCCTTTCAAAGCATGGAAAATAGAGATGAAAAATAACTTTACAGTGAAGAAATTTAACAAACACTATCTCTACTAGGCATTACAGTCAACATCAACAGTAATACATACAGTGAGGTGGATAGCATGCATCCTTGATACCAGGTGATTAAAATAGAACTTTACTTTTGTGATCTTCTTCCTAACTCCACTCTCATCATGGAAAAGACTTCAAAAATCTCAACTGAGGGAAATTCTGCAACATATCTAACTAGTATTCCTCAAAACTGTCAAAGTAAATCAAAAAACAAAGAAAGTGACAAATTATCACAGCTAAGAGGACCTAAGGAGACAACTAAATATAATGTAATGCAGTAACTTGGATAAGATCCTAAAACAGAAAAAGAAAAATAGGTAAATTCTAAGTAAATTTTAATGAACTTTGGATTTCAATTAAAAATAATGCATTGATGTGTTTAACAAATATATCAGACTAATGTGAGATGTTAATAAGGGAAACGGCCCAGCACGTACTCTCTCTACACTCTGAACATTTTCTGTAAATATAAAAGAGTTCTAAAAATGAAATGTTATTTAAAATAGCAAAGCAATAAGGTAAGTCTGATTATCCCAATGCAATGTGATAGAGTGGCAAGACCACTGGGCTAGAGGGCAGGAGAGCTGTGGGGGAACCACGTCATGTCATAATTTTTTGGCATAATCTTAACCTCTCTGGGCTTTTGGTTTCTCACCTGTTAAAAACAGGAGTTTTGTAACAAAAGGTTTCCTCTTGTTTTTAAATTATATTTCTAATCTTACAACTCAGTTCAATAAATCTTTATACCACTTGTTTTGATTTTTTGGAAGGATTCATGTCAGGAAGAAAATTCCATTACCTTTGTTTCATATGCAGGGTTCTTTTTCTATTTGTGCCCAATGTATAAATAGTATACAATGACAGGGCAATTTCAACCCAATATCACTATTTCTGACAGTGGACATAGGAATCCAAAATGTGAAGCTTATTACCAACTGGGAAATTTCAAAATAATTTATAATTCTTAAAGATTTTTAATACCCTTTTCATTGTTATTATTGGTAAGGTTTTGATCATGTGACACTGGCAGATCATGAGACATTAAATTACACTGAAAAAAAAAGGAAAAAGGCAGGACAACTCTAATTGAACAACAATAAAAAGAAGCTTTACAAATATTTTATTACATGTCCAATATAAGAGACGTTTAACAAACCACTTGTAGTTTCATGTCTCATTTGATATTCACAACAAAGAACTATTGTTTTATAGAGAAGATGGGAGCACTGAATGCCTCTATAACTAAAATTCATTTCATAGCAAGTGAGGTTTCTAATCAGGGCTCAAACTTATTCTAAGTAAAGATTTAATTTTATTCACACTACAAAATCCCACTTAGTGTAAGACTTGGCACATAATAAGAGCTCAAAAATATTTGTGGCATAAATAATTGATGCCAGCTCTCTTTCCATTTAGGATATGGCCAACTTTAAAAGAATACTACTCTCAAATTATCTACAAAGTCATTGCCTTTTTTTAGATTGTCAGACATCCAAAATTACAAGACAACCAGGTGAAATCAATTCTGAAATGTGACAAGCCTCTTTGAGAAGAGACCAGGCACATGATCTGATTTTGTTTTTGGTAGAAACTGAGAGGAAAAGGTGGCAACCATAAAAGAATTAAGGAGGAAAACTGAAATTTAAACAGATCCTTAAAGTGCAATTGTGGGCCAGTGTGCCAGGGGAGAAGCCCTGAAGGCCCAGGAAAACATGGTAGTCTACATCTCTCAACACTTCCTTTCCATGGGTCTGCATGAAATGCTCACTTAAAACAACTAGCTTGGGTGCAGGGAACCTAGAAAGTCCCCTGCAGGTGACAGAAACCTCACACTGCCCATGTCTGTGATTCTTCTCTCACAAGGAACTCAAACTTCCTCAGTCTGAAGAAATCTGCACAATTCTCACATTATACTCAGTGGAGAAAGACTGAATGCTTCCTCCTAAGCTAAGGAGTAAGGTGAGTATATCCACTCTCAGAACTTTGTTCAGTATTGTAATGAAGTTCCTAGCAAGAAAAAGAAATATAGTACATACAGACTGGAAAAAAATAAGAAAAATTATCTTTTTTTGCAATTTTATTGATAATCTACATAGAAAACACCAGAAAAACTCTCAAAGACAGACTAGAACAAACATAATTGTGCTTCTATACTAATATATCAATAATTATAAGTTGAAAATAATTTGTAAATGCCATTTACCTGAGTGCAGGTAAAGTATTTCTAACTAAGATTCAAAATCCAAATCTATATTTAAAAACAAAAAAATTAAAAATTAAAATCTTGCAATTAAACATAAAATTAAACACATAAGCAATTAAAAGACAGGAGGGAAGTATTTCTAACATATAGCACACATAAAAGCCTGTTATCACTTGTATATAAATTGAGGGGAAATGATACAAATGAAAGAAAAATTGGCAAAAATACATTATCATACATTCAAAAAATGAGGTATAAATGTGGATTTTAACATTTTATAATTCAGTCTCTCTGTCAATTATGCAAATGTAAGTAAAATTACACTAAGATATAAGTTTTCACTTATGAGATTGGCAAAACTTAAAAGTTAACACCAACTTCTGCTGATGAGGTAGTAGTGAAATGGGCACTCTCACACATCATTAAAAAATAATGCATATAGCAAATGGAATCTTTGTGTCCCAAAAACACATTAAGAAAAGTTCCTCTGAGCTTGTGCAGAGTAATTTCCAATATGTATTGTTAACCAAAAATAGTAAATTATAAAAGAGCATCTAGTGTTTTCTAATATTTTGTGTGTGAGAAAGAAGGAAGATGAGTAAATATTTATGCACTTTTCTCAACTGTCGGATAAGAAAGCAATAACATTTTGATTTACTGAAGATAAGTAAGAACGTGTTAGAAAAGATTAGAGATAGAAATGAAATAAAAGAAATGGAAGAGACAGTAACACCTTCCTGAATATATGTTTATTGTAGTTCTGACTTTCAAAAAAATTAATGTTTCATATAATCAATGACTTGATTGATTACTTGATTGATACATAATGCTGAGAAGTGAATTCTAAAATATAGTATAAATAAGAACCACTAGAACAAACTGTGCTGTAAATGACAAATATAAATACAATGAAGTGTGTATGGAGAGATCTAATCCAAGTGAGCTTGGACATATGAATATCCTACTGAAATCATTTACCCTCAGGCTAAAGACAAAAATTACTATGGGCAATACTGATCTCTACTTATCAGGTTTCCTTTAGAACAGAAGTATGGGTTAGACTTCTGAAATTACTTTTTCTGATTATATAATTGAACGAATAAATATTTGGGGTATAATGTGTGTCAGTTATTTTACTGTCAGCAAAAGAAAAACAGAATAAACCCAGCTCTGGTAGATTGTAATGTAAAGTGTTTGAATGAACTTTTGGTTTTAGATAGATGATAGACAGATAGATAAATACATAGACAGACAGAGAGATAAACACATTGAGGAAAAAAGACATAGCCATAGACTACTTTCATATCCTAGCTTATCACTGAGAGGGTTTATGAGCAATGCCATTCTATACTGAGCAAAACTAATGGCTATATATTTGTTTCCAAATATTATTTTCTACTTAGAGAAATCAAGGCATTTTGAATAAATGACTAATATTAGTACCAGAAAAAGGAAAGTTCAAGATGATCCTAAATTATCTTTGTGTTAGAAAGTAAGACATAGCTCAAAGCATGATGCAAATGTGTCAAGAGAACATAATAGCAGCTTGAAAGGGGTCCCACTGGCCAAATATAATATATTCAAGCATCAAAATAAATAATGGTCCCTTGGCCAGGTGTCTCAGTTGGTTGGAGCATTGTCCTGTGAATTGAAAGACTGCAGGTTCAATTCCCAGTCAGGGTACATACCTAAGTTGCTGGTTCAATCCCTGGTTGGGGCTCATATGGGAAACAACTAATCTATACTTCCCTTTCACATCATGCTCTCTCTAAAATAAATAAAAACACATCCTCAGGTGAGGATAATTAATTAATTAATGGTAGTAATAGAGTATAACCCATAGAAAAAACTAAAATTCAGTAAGACAAAACAGATAAATATGGAATAAAGTTATTTATTATAGTAGAAGCTAACAAAATGATGGAATTAGAAATTCACTATTTGGCAAAGCATCAAATAATAATGAATTCAGGCAAAAATCATCATTGCATGTTAATTCTAATGAATAAATGTTTGAGGAATAATAAGGCATTTGTAATAATTTTAAAAATCTAACACAAGATAAGCTTTAACTCTCAAGTGAAAAATAGTAGCCCAGCAATTGTATTTTTAACTAAGTGACCAAAGTTAGAATCAGCAGTTATTGAAAAAATTGACTTCATATTATTATCCTCTAGCTATGATGCACTAAGAAAAAATACAGTATTAATTCTGTGGTACCAGTGCTAAAAAATTCATCGTCTGACAGCAATGGTGAGAGAACATAAAATACACCCAAGTTGAGAGAGTTCGACAAAATAACTTGTTTCTTCTATTCAAAATTTAAATGTCAAGGAAGGTGAAGTGTGAGGAGCTTTTTCACACTGGAAGAGAAAACAAAGCACAAGAACAAAGAGCTCTGTATTATTTGGAGAAGAATGGTCGTTTTGGGGCTACTTTTGTGAATGGGTAACAATGATATTCTCTGACTATAATAATGACAAGATAATGGGGGACAAAAGTAGATCTAGAGTTGCTCATGCAATGATTAGTAAATAATAATATAAGAATCACTTCTGTGCTTTGTGTTCTCCCAACTGTAAACCTACTTTGCTGCACCCTATACGTCTTTATGTCAGAAGAAAGTGGATTTTCGTTGTTTTGATTTTTAGAAAATAGAGTGTATTGTTTATGGGTAAAGAGGTATCATGCTTGAAGGTAAAATGGCTCAGAAAGTACATACCTGTACACATGTATGTGCATATATAATATCTATCTACCTACATGAAATCTAGTAAAAACTAAGTAGAAATTATTAATACTGTGCTTATAACTCTTCTATATAAAAATTTCAAAATAAATACTTAAAAGAAAAAATCTAATCTAAACATACAATTAAATGTGAATTGCCATCAATAAGATTTTTGTGATGCTTCTGTGTGTGCATGCATGGGTGTTTGTGTGTACGTCAATGTGGTCAGTGCATCTCAGTGCATATGTGACATTCAGAAAATAGGGGTTTATATAAATACACACACAGTCTTCTGAAATCTAGAACAATAACAACAGCTGCATTATACTGAGCATTTATATACCTGGTACCAGATTAAATGATTCACATGTAAAATTTTGTCTAATCTTCCCAATCAAACAACCCCTTTAGATAATTATCATCTACATTTCATGAGTGAAGAAATTGATACTCGGAGGAGTTTTACCCCCACCAGGCCACATAGTCAGTGACTGCAGAAGCAGTATGTAAATATAATTCTAAATGTTTATACAGGTACTGCTTGTAAATGTTATACTATTTTTTCCTTATGAAGTATGTAAATTTATACTTGCTTAAGCTTACTCACAAGTTTATCATCCATAAAAGTCTCTAATATCTTGAATATAGAATATAAAATAGCAACCCTTATTTGTATGTACCCAGCAAGGAAAGGCAATTTTAAAGTACAATCCATTTAATTACTTTGATGAAACAAAAAAGTAAATAAGATTTTAATTTTTGGAAATCTCTCTAGATATGTTTTAGGCAGCAAGTTGTAGTAAAATGATTTAACTGTCAAAATAGGAGGCTCAGTTCTGCTTCTCATTTACTAACTGGACATGTTATTAAAACTATCTCAACCTTAAGTTTACTTTCTGAAAAATGTGGATAACACTACTAACCTCCCAATGCTGTTGAGAATATCAAATAATGCATGGATTTAGAAAGGTATTGTAAATTGTAAAGAACTCTACACAATATCTGAGCCATTTTATTTGCAGACATAATGCTTCTTTACCCCTAAATACTACATTCTACTTTCAAAAAAAAACAAAAAAAGATCGTTATTTATTCTATTTTAGCATTTCAAAGTGACATAAATTTTGCTGACATTTAAAAATTTTACCCTAATTTTCACTGTAGATGTGTTCAGTTTCAGGGCTATGAAATGTATTGGGAAAAACTGGCAAAGCATTTATTTTAAACATTAAGAAAAAAGTAACAAAAATACTTGACAATTTGACAATTTGAGATAATATGCATTTCAATGATGATTCATATTAACAAATAAAACAAAAAATACCTATTAATTCATCTCAAATTTCCTCTGTGTGTGAGTCTTGTACTTTAATTTTCATTTTTTTGTTATTCATGGGGAAAATGAAAACTCTGCCATTGGTTGGAACAATTCTGATGAAATAAGTAATGAATATGGCAGATGCAAGGGATGGTCTGGAAGGAAGTTTCAACAGAACTCCATCAGCCTTGTAGGTATTCAACAAACCAGAGTGCCCATCCAGGATCAGTTTACATTTTTAACCTAAGGTAAGTAAGACAATGATAGAAGCCTGACAAAAAAGAAAATGATGAAGAATTATAATTACTATAGAAAGTAAGAGGATTTTCTTTTTGGTAGAGATGTTAAGATCAAAGTACTTTTATTTGAGATTTTTTTGTTGCCGTTCTTATTTGGGGTTACTTTGAGACATTTATTCAGTGCTTGGTGGCATCTTTGAGTAATGTAAATATATGAGTAAAGGTCAATAAGTATATAAATACCCTGTACTAGGCAGTGTTTTAACTATTTCATATTTTTTCACTTAATCCTCAGAAAATGCCAGATTTAATAGAAGAGAGAAATAGAGGATAAATCACTGAAGATTTGTTTTTTAAATCTACTAGATAATGAATAAAAGAGTTTGGGTTCTATTGCATAATTTTCTGCTTCAAAATGTTTATTTTCCCTAATGACTTTCCAAAGATGTTATATACATTTAGAAGAGAAATAATACACCAATTTTTATTGTATTTATGACAAAATGAATGTACCTAAAATGC
Source organism: Tonatia bakeri (assembly GCA_004024845.1). Taxonomy (NCBI): domain Eukaryota; kingdom Metazoa; phylum Chordata; class Mammalia; order Chiroptera; family Phyllostomidae; genus Tonatia; species Tonatia bakeri. The sequence continues at coordinate 134,370 of PVIA01001731.1, read as the reverse complement.
TAATGATACACAAAGTTGGTTCTCAAAAAGGAAATAACAAATTCAATTGAAAGCTTTTGGGGAAATAAAGATGTTTATAGAGTAGGAAATATTGAGACTATATTTTAACACTTTTAATATTTAACAATGACATATGGAAAGATAGGAAACTCAAGAAGTAAAAATAGTTGAATTTCATCTCAGTGTCAGAAACAAGGCCTGAATTGTCAATGACGGTTAAATCAATAGTCACACAATCAGAGAGAAAGGAAAAAGATGGTGTGTACATGTGCTCCATTGAAACAGGGCTGGCTCACCAAATATCCTGTGTCAGGCTCTCAAGATCCACTAACCTGCCTTCTCAATTGTCATCTGCTTCAGGTTCCTCTGTCTTTCAGCTGCGTTTATCTAAGTACATGACTTTATCTGACTCTCCTAGATATTGACACCAATTCCTTCCACTCACGCCTTCAGGCCTAGAGTTAATCCCTTGTACTATATCTTTGAAGTTCGCCATCACTCAACTTCTGTAAATAACCCCCTTTTAAATAAACCCTCTTCAATAATCCAATTTTAAGTGTGCCATCTGTTTCTTATTGGAACTCTTACTAACACAGATGGCTTCATGAAAAAGGTATCCAAATTGAAGAAAGTGCAAAATTTAATGAACTGATATAGGGAAAGGAAAGTCCATGTATGACACAAAACCAGGGGCCAGAATAAAGCACATAAAGTTATTATGCAAATGATAGATAGTGAAGATGATCAGGACAATAATGACAACTGTCTTGCCTAAAACATATCGAGACATTAACAAGAAGTAAAATCTTATTTACATTTTTGTTTCATGAAAGTAATTAAATGGGTTATGTTTTAAAGTTGTCTTTCCTTGAAGGATATAAACAAGTAAGTGTTGACATCCTGTATTCTAGGTATTAGAGACCTTCATGGATGATAAACTTGTGAAGAAGCTTAAGTAACCATAAATTTAACTATTTCATAAGGAAAAATTAGTATAATATTTACAAGCAGTGCCTTTGCAAACATTTTTAACTATATTCAAATGCTAGAGGCTGTGATCAGAGAAGAAAATGGTAAAACTAAAAGTTTAGAACCAAGGGAAGGGAAGTAATTAAATCAGGAACCTGAAGAAAGTTAAAACAGGAGATTACTGATAAGAAAGGTGGCCTAGAATTGAGTGAATGTCATTTACTGGATGATACAGGGGACACATTCCTGGGTACAGGATAGGTATTTTACACTGGCTTTTTATTGATACAGCCCAGAACTGAGCTACCTGTTAGCCCATGCCACTGTACATTAGTCATACACCTACTTTTACGGCACTGAATGGGGATGGGGTGGCAGTGACAGTAAAATTCAGAGTAATGATGAAGGGAGTTGTAGTTTGGAACATGATATGATATGACAAGTCTAGACTGGAACTTCAGTGAGAAAGAGTTAGGGGACATGTTCAGATAATTGATATGAAACTAGGTTATAAAACTAAAGAACATGCTGAGTAATTTATTTGTCTCTGTAAGTGTAGAATGATAGAAGTGAAGATTGAGCATTCACTTAAGATGTAGGACTGATGAGCACAGTGGCACTGAACTAGATCACAGCCATCCCTACAGTGAGTAAGTGGATTGCATGAAATTCCCAACAACTCACAGTTTTATCTGGGTCCATAATTTCCTGCTCTTGACTCGGTAGTGATAAGACTCATCACACACTGCATTAACACTATTGAATGTGCTCTCTTTCCTTTTGCTGATTCAGTAGCTAAAAGAAACTATGTCTCTCTTTAGCTACGACTTTTGCAGAGAAACTAAGCCTTTTTTGGAAGAATTTGTTTTGAACAAGAAATTACCATTTTATACAAGAAGACTTGGAGTTATGAAGAGGTTTAGTCTATAATATTTTTATAAAATGAAAGTTTAGAGATTAAAACAATTTTCTCCAAGAAAGAGAAATAAAATTAGCATTGATTGTCTCTAATATACCTTGGTCTAAGCTATGTGCACATGTACTATTTTAATTTTTTAAATATTTAAATCATTTAATATTAATCAACAGGGCACCCATTCAAATTGGATGATGCTCATACTATATCAGCCATTAAATAACTTGGCTGTTAACTTAGAGCATAAAAGCCTTTGGAGATAGATATAAGATTCATCTGATTCTATTAATAATGAAGTAAAGAGAAGTTTAAAAATACATATAGTAGTCACACAGAGAGAAGTCAATTATTGAAAGAAACATTAAACCTCTGAGCCAGCCTGTAAAAGTTTACATACCCTATAGTAAAGCTGAAATGCTTTCTTTAGTTGAGACATTTACTAAGCATGTACTCTGAGACACAATATGAGGTGGAATAAACCTAAATAAGAAATCAACTCTGACCATAGAAAAATATGAAATCATTAAAACCAAAAGCAATGATATAATTTCAGTTGCACTTCTACTTGCAAACTGGTTAATTCTCCCTGAACTCATTTTTCTCTTCATTTATTGTTACACACTGCAAAAAATAATTAACAAAATGTAATTTTCTGGATCTTTCTGAGCTTTTCCCTCAGAGATATGGGCTCAGTAGTTACACAGTCCTCTTCTCAAATTCTTATGGGAGATACTTTTACTAAACATTTTTTTCACTGTGTGCATATTTTCAACTTCTGAGCTTCTGATGTAAATTTCCTTGTTGCTTACCAAACACTAAACTAGTCACAAGTATTTTAGCTAATTTTATAGCAGCATCCCACTATGATACCTGTTTCTATATTAGTAAAGATAAAAGTAATAGATGTAACAAATTAGCCCAAATTTTCTGGTTTCAATATAATTTTTGTCTTTCTTATATGTAGCAATTCTATTCACGTAGTTGCATGGGAACTTTTTCATGGTGATTCAAGGACCAAATCTACTTTTATTTTGTGGTTCTGTCCGCCTTTAGAGAGAGAGTGATAGGCCAGCTCCCAACCACGATCTGTGTCTAGGTGATAAACAAGCTAAAAATGAGGTTTATTTTTCTAAGCCATTGGAAAAAGTCAAAATAAGATTAATATTTTGAGAAAATTATTATATTCCTATTTTAGTGTGTATAAAGTTTTGTTGGAACACTAATTTGTTTGTACAGTATCTATGGCTGATTTTATACTAAAATGAGAATTGAGTGCTTGTGACACACAGTCCTGACACTCAAATCCTAAAATATTTACTATTTGGCCCATCAGAAAAAATATTTATCACTTTCTGCCTTAGATACTCATAGGTTTTCAGATTTAGTGGTAGCCTAGAACTTCTCAATTTCTTATTGGATTGGGTGATCAAGCCCTCCCAATATCTGCCTAATGAAGGAAAGAAAAAAAATTTCTAGATAGTTGATCTTTTCTTTCTCAAAAAACTTTGGTCTCTTTGCATAAATTCATGCATTTATTTATAAATGCCTAAAGTCTTCACCAAAGGGATTTTAGGCAACAGAAGCCTGAAGTGAGTCATAGAGATTCCTTTACCCTTACATCAGTTTTCTTGCCTCACTGGCTTATTTTTGAGATGCATGATCTGCATTAGCAAGAAACATGCTTTATGCAGATGGATTATTCCTCCCTGGGCAAGTCAAGTCGACTGGTAAATCTTAATGATTGTATGTTGGACTGAACTGAGCAATCATTTGAAGAACATAGAACAGGGGAAAATATATAACTTTCTTTGCTAAAAATATAAATACCCTCAAAGACAAAAATATTGTGTTCTAATCAAAGATCAAATTATCAATTAACCTGAGAGGCTTCGATACACACTCCAGTGGTTTGTGAACATTGCTACTTTGCACCAAAATTACTTGGGGAGCTGGAGGAAAATGCAGGTACCAGATCCCATAGGAGTTGAGAACAACTGCTGCATTAAGAGTTTAGACTCTGGGCCCTGGCTGGTGTAGCTCAATGGATTGAGCGCGGGCTGCGAACCAGGCATCACAGGTTCGATTCCCAGTCAGGGCACATGCCTAGGTTGCAGGCTGTGTCTCCCAGCAACCGCACATTGATGTTTCTCTCTCTCCCTCTCTCTCTCTCTCTCCCCGCCCCCCTTCCCTCTCTAAAAATAAATAAATAAAATCTTTATAAAAAAAGAGTTTAGACTCTGGGTTCAAATGGATCTGAATTCCAACCTTGCCTATGATTAACTGTATAGGTTTGAACCAATTTCTTAAATCTCTATCTTCAATGTCTTTATTTGTTAGATCAAAGTCCTTGGATTCCCTTGAGGCAGCACCAAGAGTTAAATATATAAAAATATAACACAGTACCTATCACTTAATAAATGCTAATAAATGTTTTTGTGGGGTTTTTTGTTTTGTTTTTTAGTTCTCCTTCCATGGACTAGAACCCATGTTCAGCCTGTGATCCTGTTGGTGAATCCAAGCAGATGTCTTGAATCGGTCAAGTCCTTAAAAAAACCACACAATGAAGACTCAGGAAATGAGTCTCAGATGCTAAAAAGAAACTCTCTGGATTCTGATTCAGCTAGGATTGATAAAGACTCAGGCCACAAGGGTAACAGTTGCCAGGAAATATATGCAAAACCAGAGCCAAGACCAGACCAGTGTTCTGACTCATAAATTCCAAAAGTTTGAATAGCTGCCTAGAAGAGCCAAGGTAATTGGAAGTAAATTTGACAGGGAGCTTGTGAAATACCACTTTTTTTTTTTTTTTTTGGCAGGTGTGTTAAAGAATCCCCTGTGAAAAGCAACTATTGCTACACTTAGTGAATTTCAGATTTTAACCTATACCTCTGAGTGGTTCTGTGACATGCAAAATGTATCCTGGCCAAGAAAAGTTACTGGACACTTTTCTTCTTCTTTTTTTAATTGCATATTCTCCTATCTTCACTCTTAATGACACTGATGTTTTATAAAATTTAACAAAAACTTTAGATCACTAGAAAACTTATGAAAAAGATCATCAGCTAAAATATTAAAATAGCCCTGGCTTGTGTGGTTCAGTGGATTTAGTGCTGGCCTGTGAACCACAGGGTAGCTGGTTTGATTCCCAGTAAGGGCACATGCCTGGGTTGCAGGCCAGTCCCCACTAAGGGGCATGTGAGAGGCAACCACACACTGATGTTTCTCTCTCTCTCTTTCTCCTTCCCTTCCCCTCCCTAAAAATAAGTAAATAAATAAAAGCCTTTAAAAAAAATTTTTTAAATATGTTAAAATACTATTAACTACTATTTGTGTAGCATAGCAATATAATTTTAAAAATCCCTTTACATAGTTAGTATCTACCTTTTGCAAAGTATAGAACAGCACTATTAAGAAAGTGTCATTATTATAATTTGTAAGTGAGAAGACTGAAATTTATAAAATTCAAAGAAATTACCAAACTAGTAAATGACAATTTGGATTCAAACAAAATCTAATTAATTCACTTTGGGCTGCTTTATCTGTCCATTGAATTATTGATTCAATAAGTCTGGATTGCTAATGTATTATATGTCATCTATACTATGTGTTATATAAAATTCAAAAAAGACATAGTCTTGGTTTTAAAAGAATTCACATTTTAACATGAAGATAAAGTGAAAAAGAAGTAACTCCAATATATGATAAATTAAATAAGAAATTAAATAATTATGAAATGAGGACATAATCAACTTTCCTTAGAACATCAGCCAAAAATAAGAGTTTTTATGTAATGGATGTTTATTCCGTTGCGGTGTTGAGTTCTTTAATGCCATTATCTCATGTTGCCCTAAATAGACCCTATAAATTAGAAACTCATATTCCACATTTTCCAAGTGATCCAACTAAGGCACAGAGCAGTGATAATAAATCCATGTTTGCATACCTAGTAAGTAATGAAAACCCTATCTGTTTTATCTCCAAGCTCCAGTTCATAACCATTATATGTATTGTCTCTAAGATACTCTCCCAGAATGTTTTGTCTTGGTGCTGAAGACTGTAGGTTTTCATCCATGAGACAAGTTGAGGCTGGTGTTTCAGGAAAAAAAAGCAGTGAGCACGAAAGTCCAGACAGAGGTAGAGACCAGGTGGTTGGCCTGTAGTTCAGCCTTGGTAGTACAGTGTTCCCTTTGGAGGACGCTGAACTGTGAGGCCAAAGAGAGAGACCCGAGAAGATCACAGCCTTTCCAAATTACACTGCTAAGGAGGGTGGGAGTGATAAATAGTCAGTGAAGAGGTTTCACCCACAAAATTACACAGTAAGATTACTACTTTGGATGAATGAAACTATGACACTGGGATACATTTTACCATTCTGTAGCTAATCAGTAATGCATGTAATTAAGAATGCATTCCTATGTTTTTTAAAACACGTCCTAGGGAGCACAGAGATAAGCAGAAAATAACTTCAGTGGAAGACTACAAGCCAGGTCTAGATTTCAGACGGGTCAGCCTTTTTACCTCCTTACTCAGTTGTCTCCGGTGTTCAATGTGAGTGATGAGTGCAGCCTGCCCTGCTCCTGAGCATTTCTTAGGATCACGTGTAGTTTCACGTCTGCAACAACTTCAGTGGAATATGATTCATATACTATACAATTTCCCCACTTACAATGTACAACTCAGTGGTTTTTAGTGCAAAGTTGTACAACCATCACTACAATCAATTTTAGAACATTTCATCACCTCAGAAGAAACACCATATGCTCTAGCCATAACTCCCCATTACGTACTCCCCCCAGCCCCTGCCAACCACTAATCTACTTTATATGTCTGTGGATTTGCCTAGTCTGGGCATTTCATATAAGTGGAATCATATTGCATGTGGCCTTTTGTGACCTACCCTATTTTATAAAATGAAGTCAACCATTTCCTCTTTGAACCACTACCCTGGTCATTAGACAATATAGATACCATCACTAACAACAGCAACAAATAAAACAATGCGTCTACAATAAATCCATGCAATGACAGGGTTTATGTTCCAGTAAACTCTGTGTTCCCAGAGTTTAGCCCTGTTCTCAAAACGTACTGATTAGTCGCTCATGTGTTGACTACTAAATGAGTATTAATAAACATAATGACCATACATTTGCACAATGCTTTAAGTCACAAAAGCTTATTTTTATTTGAGGCTCACAAAGCAGTTTGTACAATGATTATTATTATAATTATTTTATTAAGCCATCAGAGTCCAGAAATATTAAGTGACTTCCATGAGAACAGAAGCAATTTAGCTACATAACCAAAATTTACTTACAGATTTTCATTTTTCAATGTTTTGCTTTGTGAACCACAAATTCTGAATATGACTGACTTGGAGAGTTGTGTCACATTACCTTAAAATTTCACCCAGACCAATTTTCTTTTTTTAAGTATATTTTATTGATTATGCTATTACAGTTTTCCCATTTTTTGTTCCCTTTATGACCCCTCTGCCCTACACCCCCAGCCCTCCAGCATCCACTGCCCTTAGTTCATGTCCATGGGTCATACATGTAAGTTCTTTGGCTTCTCCATTTCCCATACTATTCTTAATCTCCCCCTGTCTATTTTGACCTACCAATTATGTTTCTTGTTCCCTGTACCTTTCCCCCTAATTCTTCCCCTCCCCCTCCTCACTGAAAATCCTCCATGTGATCTCCATTTCTCTGGTTCTGTTCCTGTTTGAATTGTTTGCTTAGTTTTTGTTTTTATTATTTAGGTTCGGTTGTTTTGTTTTGTTTTATCTTTCTTTTTTTATTATTATTTTTTATTGCTTATGCTGATACAGTTGGCCCATTTCCCCCCTCACTCCCTTCTACCCTGTATGCCCCCTCCCACCCACATTCCCCCCTTTAGTTCATGTCCATGTGTCATAAATTCTTTAGCTTCTACATTTCCCATACTATTCTTGCCCTCCCTATATCTATTTTCTACCTATTGTCTATGCTACTTATTCTCTATATCTTTTCCCCCTCTCTCCTCCTCCCCCTTCCCTGTTGCTAACCCTCCATGTGATCTCCATTTCTGTGGTTCTGTTCCTGTTCTAGTTGTTTGCTTAGCTTGCTTTTGTTTTAGGTATGGTTGTTACTAACTGTGAGTTTGAAGTCTTTTTTTATTGTTCATATTTTTAATCTTCATTTTCTTAGGTAAGTCCCTTTAACAGTTCATATAATAAGGGCTTGGTAATGATGAACTCCTTTAACTTGGCGTTGTCTGAGAAGCACTTTATCTGCCCTTCCATTCTAAATGGAAGCTTTGCTGGATAGAGCAATCTGGGATGTAGGCCCTTGCTTTTCAGGACTTGGAATACCTCTTTCCAGTCCCTTCTTGCCTGCAAGGTCTCTTTCGAGAAATCAGCTGACAGTCTGATTGGAACTCTTTGTAGGTAACTGTCCCCTTATCTCTTGCTGCTTTTAGGATTCTCTCCTTCATTTTTACCTTGGCTAATGTAATTATGATGTGCCTTGGCGTGTTCCTCCTTGGGTCCAACCTCTTTGGGACTCTCTGAGCTTCCTGGACTCCCTGGAAATCTATTTCCCTTGCCAGATTGGGGAAGTTCTCCTTCATTACGTATTCAAATACGTGTTCCATTACTTGCTCTTCCTCTTCCCCTTCTGGTACCCCTATAATTCGGATGTTGGAACATTTAAAGATGTCCTGGAGGTCCCTAAGCTTCTCCTCATTTTTTTGAATTCTTGTTTCTTCATTCTTTTCTGTTTGGTTGTTCCTTTCTCCCTTCTGGTGCACTCCATTGATTTGAGTCCCAGTTTTCTTCCCATCACTATTGGTTCCCTGTGCATTTTCCTTCATTTCTCTTATTGTACCCTGCATTTGTTCATCTAATTTCTGACCAAAGTCAACCAATTCTGTGAGCATCCTGATCACCAGTGCTTTGAACTGTACATCTGATAAATTGGCTATCTCTTGGTCACTTAAAAAAAATTGGTTCTGGGGCTTTCAATTCTGTTTGAGCCATCTTTTTTATTCTTTATTTTCCTTTGGTCTGGTTGCAGGTGTTACGTAAGGGCAGCGGAGCCCTAGGTGTTCACCAGAGCGGGGCACCCCAGTCACTGGGTTGTGACATTGTATGTGGGGGCGGGGTCTGAGAGGGAACAATGGCGCCTGCTCCACTCTTTCTAGGACTGCAGTCCCCTCTGCCACCTCCCACAAGCAAACTAGGCTCCCCTGGTGCTGGCTCCCAGGCGGGTGGGCCTGTGCACTTTCTCAGACTCTGTGGGTTTGCCCAAGAAGTCTCCTGTGAGTCTGAGAGAATCTCTCGGCCTCAGCTCCCACAGGTGTTTTCAGTGGGTGCTCTTCAGCTTTGTTTTCCGGTGCTGGGGCCCTGGATTGCTCAGTCTGTGTTGTTGACTGTTTTCGCTTAGTTTGTCTACGTGCAAATGTGTGGCTGCTGAGCAATGGGTCTGCTCATTGCCTCCCGCACCCACTGGTCTGTCAGCCGCCCCTGCACTTCTGGGGCTCGCCAACTGCTGTCTGCACCCTGTGCGCCCCCGTCTGCCAGCCACCGCTCTTTCCTGCCGGGACCTCTCACCCCTCTCCCTAGGTCTCCAACTCCGCCCCTCCTTAGTGGTCTGGATGTACAGTAGTCTGACTTCCGTTCGGTTCATTTCTCTCTGTTCTGGTTGTTTCTTGTTTCTCAATTTTTGCTGTCCTTAGCTTTGGTTGCGCGAGGAGGCACACTGTGACTACCTATGCCTCCATCTTGGCCGGAAGTCTAGGTTCAGTTGTTGATGGTTATAAGTCTGTCATACCATGTGTAGTTACTCATTATGGCATGTGAGTTTTACCACACATGGATGCCCCCATTGATTTTGAGTCCTTGAACCCTGGGTTGCAATGGGCAGATCTGGACTTGTCAGACACGAATGTCAGAAAGTGTTGTTGTTTGTGGTGCAAGAGTGAAAATAGGCTCTGACACGTACTTGCCACCCATTTGATAAGGCACTGTCATTTGAAGAAAACACATACAAAACATATTTTATTTTAACTTAGCTATTTATGTTTTCACCCATGCCCATATGACTATGGTATTTGATGGATAATTAAAAGATCACAGCACAATTGTTGCTGGCTTCTTAGGGAGACATAGAGTACACACTGTAAAAAGTTCACAGGGGGGAATTTTCCATATTATAAAAGCTACTCATTGAAAGAATACTGATTGGGCATAGATTATCCAGTAACATCTTTCTGATTTCAATGATTATAAATTATATTTTATTGAACTCTATTATATATAAAACTTTTAGTTGGCATTTTAGAATTTTTCCTTTAGGATAGATTATTGTATAATAGCAACTTCATACATAGCAAAATGGTTTTCAAAAGCCTTTATGTTAAAGTACAGACATCATCAGAAGATGATCTAATGAAAAGAACTAAATTAACAGAAAAAAACTAAAAAGTATAGATTCTTTTGTAGCAAAAATAAATGATTCTGTATAGAAAGGTCTGTGCAAAGCAGAAAGCAGTAAAATAGACACTTGAACTGGAGGTCCATGTTTTCCATACATTATAAACTGAAGGTTTGTGCCTCCCCAAATTTATAGGTTGAAACCAAACCCCCAAAATGATAGTGGTTTCTCTGGGAGTGATAAGTCATAACAGCTTTAGCCTCTTTAATGGGCTTAGTATCCTTATAAAAGACACTCCAAAGGGCTCCCCTCCTCTTCCAGCATATGAGAACACATTGAAAATACAAATCAACAGGCAACAAGTGCTGGCAAGGTTGTGGAGAAAAGGGAACCCTAGTGCACTGTTGGGAATGCAGACTGGTGGAGACACTGTGGAAAACAGTATGGAATTTCCTCAGAAAACTAAAAATGATCTGCCTTTTGACCCAGCAATTCTGCTGCTGGGATTATACCCTAAGAATCCCAAATCAACAATTCAAAAGAACCTATGCATCCCAATATTTATAGCAGCACAATTTATAATAACCAAGTGCTGGAAGCAACCTAAGTGCCCATCACTAAATGAGTGGATCGAAAAACTATAGTACACTTACATGATGGAATTCTACACAGAAGGAAGAAAGAAGAAGCTCCTTCTCTTCATGACAGTATGAATGAATCTGGAGAGCATTGTGCTAAGTGAAATAAGCCAGGCAGTGAAAGACAAATACCATATGATCTCACCTATGAGTGGAACCTAATCAATAAAACAAACAAGCAAGCAAAATATAACCAGAGATACTGAAATAAAGAACAAACTGTCAGTAACCAGAGAGGAGGGGGGAGGTGATAATGGGGTTAAAAGGAGAAAAGATTGTCCATGTATAAAGGACACATGGACAAAGCCAAAGGGGGTAGGATCAAGGGTGGGAGGTATGGATAGCTGGGGTGGGGGGAGTGGTGAGGGGAAAATGGAGGCAACCGTACTTGAACAACAATAAAAAAAGAAGGAAGAAAGGAAGAAAATACAGCCATCTGTGAACCAGAAAAGGGGCTCTCACCAGACATAGAATTTACTAGTACCTTGATTTTGTACTTTCCAGCCTCCATAACTATAAGCAATAAGTTTCTATTGTTTATAAGCCACTGAATCTGTGTTTTGTTTTTGTTTTTGTTTTTTACTTTATCATTCTGAATGAACTAGGACACTATATATGCCAAAGTTAACTGTCAGGATGTACAGGAGACATTGATTCAGTCTACGGGGTGTCCAACCTTTTGGTGTCTCTGCACCACACTGGAAGGAGCTGTCTTGGGCTACACATTAAATACATTGCAACATGTAATCACACACACGAAAAAAATTTCATAATGTTTGAAGTAAACTTACGGTTTTGAGTTGGGCCGCATTCACGTTCATCCTGGGCTGCATGTGGCCCAAAGGCCACAGGTTGGACACCCCTGAAAGTTTCAGCCAAATATGGGAAGCTTAGACCCATTTCCTCTCTCTCTTTTTTTTTTTTTTTAGATTTTATTTTTAGAGAGAGGGGAGGTGAGAGAGAAAGAGAGGGAAAGAAACATCAATGTGTAGTTGCCTTCTGAGCACCTCCTACTGGGGACCTGGCCCACAATCCTGGCATGTGCTCTGACTGGGAATCGAACTGGCGACCCCTTGGTCCATAGGCTGGCACTCAATCCACTAAGCCACACCAGCCAGGGCTGATCCACTTTCTCTGGTTCCATGCTGGTCTCAGCTGTTTTGAATAGTCTATGTGTCTACCTTGTCAGCCTGGTCACTAGATACCAGTAACTTGTGAGGGGAGTTGTGGAGAGAAGTTTGGCAGATTGCTGAATTATTTGTGAGAATGGGTGAATTTAACTCACATGAGGTCAACTTCTAAACTATACTTGCACTGTTTAAAAGCCGTCTTACCAAACATACACACAAGTGTTTAAATAACAATTGGTGCAGTTTCAATTTACTCAAATCAACAAGTACTGTAAATGCAGAAGAGTGAGTCAGAGAGTCTTAATTCCAGATGGTTACAATTGCATAATCAATTGTAATAAAAGATGATAGGGAGCAATAAGAGTAAAATTCATAAACAACAGAGCGAACTGTAAGATCTACAGTAACTGCTTCTAAACCCTTCAAAGCCAGCAGAGGGCAGTGGTGGGTATACCAATAATGAAATGGTGGCTGTACTATAGAACCTATTGTCAGATGACCTCGGCATTTTTCATAGGTAACTTTCTTACTATATGCAGTTGAATACCTCACTTGAATCTGAGCAACAGTTGTTATCCTAACTGACGAAATAATTCTCTACCTTTCCGAAGCCATTTGGAACTGCTGTCTTGGCTCTACCACTTGGCTCTACCACTGGACATTTTGGAGTTTGGATGATTTTTATTTTAACTGGTGATCATTGGTACACTTTGCTAAGCCTCCAAGCTCTTATTTCTGTCTTCATCTCCAGAACCGTCCCTCTCGTGTCCTCTTAGGTACACACAAGTGCCCATCCATATTGCATGACTTACCTACACTCCACAGTGCCATTGTCTGTTTCCTTCCCTGGAATGTCCTTTCCTTTTTGCCAAAACTAGTTAACCCCTAACTTTTTGTTTTTCAAATACAGCTCAAATATCTACTGCTCTTTGAAACTTCTTGACTCTTTTAACTAACTATGATGATTATCTCTTTGTGTCTCTATCCTACTTTGTATCCAATTTATGATGGAGTATTAATCGTTGAATAGATCAGCCATCCTTCTTAGCTTGTGAGCTTATTAAAGAAATGCCTAATGCCATATATATACAAGAGAATAAATGCCAATGAACAAATGAAAGAATGGTAAATAATAACTTCTTTAATTAATTATTAAATAAATAAGTAAAATTATGTTAAACTCTGCTCTCTTTCTTGCTCACAGGCTGGCAATCTTTTATACTCTCTAATTATCTCCTGTATTGCAGTTTTACTATTATGACTGCATCAAATGCATTTGAAATAAGAAGTAAATAAATAATTGATCTTTGTAGCAAATGAAACTTATTCAGAACATGCCTATTTTTATTCTTTCTGAATGGTTAAATTTGGTGACATGCATTCAGCAAAATATTATAAACTTCAAGATCTTTAAGATTCCATTTATATGTATCAGAACCAGAAGCTTTTTACTTGATAATGAAATTGATATTGCAAACACATTTAAGGTTTTTTTTTTCCTTTTTGACTTAAGTTCTGAGATAAGGGTGTTTCTTGTGTTGGAGCTAGGTTGTAGAAGAAATGTTGAATCGCATTATATGTCTCCCTATCTCAGTTATACTGTTTTATTTTTTATTTTTTCTGCAAATTCCTCATTATTGACTCAAGCTTATACAAGTACTTCTTGGGTATTAACTCTCAAAACCTCTACCAATTTTGGCAATGCTTATATGAGAGCTGTCCAAAAGACTGTGGTCTTATGTTAATTCATTTGTCTATGGTATCCCTACTTGCAAGATCAACTCTGCTTTGCATATAGATTCTTGAACATATGCCAACCTGAAAGATTTGTCTAATACAAGTAACTAGTTATGCTTATTTTTATTCCTGCTCACCAAACAGCCTTCTGGTTTTACCTGGCTTTCATTCTTATGTCTGACTGTATGGGACAGTATCCTAGTCCAGAAAATATGGACAGTCCCATCCATTTCACTTCTTTCTTTTAATTTTTATGTTAGAATTATGAGCTTAGTGACTGGAACTTAGTCCTGGTGAGATGGTTTTACTCACAGTGCACTGGCTAAAGTGGAGTTCTGAGCCCAGAAGACACGAAAAAAATACGGTGAATTTTCAAGTAGGATTGTTAAAGAGGATGCATATATTCATATTACAATAAGTTTCTTTAAAAATAATACTAATTTTGTGGTTAAACTGGAAAATCAATATAAATTAACCTTAATGGCCAATTTTTCTAAACCTCTCACTATGTCTGGCATCGAGAAATTCTAGCTATAAAAATCTTCATGAAAAACAACATGGTAAGTTTTTACAACATCCTGAGGTTGGTCATTAAAATAATTTCCATTCAAAAGAATTGAACTTTTCTGAAGATGATCCCATGCATTGAAATGGGGAGTGGGGAGGAAGATGGGACTAAAATAACATTGTTCCCAGAAATCAACCATGCTTTTTAAAATTTTCTGAGTGGTATCTCAAAAGGCAAACTGTTCAGCTAAATGTATCCAATAGATAAGTTAAAATAATTTATACATCAAAAAGATAATTTTAATTATCATTAACAAAACTGAGTTGAATGTGTGAAAAACCATGAGTTTGTAATTATATCAAGTGTGGAAAATGTAAAATAATATTGAGATCATGAAAATGTAATACAAAAGTAGAAGTAAGTACATTAAGTCATGAAAAAGAATTAATTTTAATAAAGAATTATTGATATAATTTAAATGCATGTAATGTTTTAAATTATGTATGCATTTTTTCTATGTTTTAAGAAAAAGTATGATTTCGAAAAGTACTGGCACATAAAATCCAAAAACCTATGACAAAAAGATAGGTTGCCTGCATAACCTTAACAGAGAGCTGTCTATATAAACATAGTCCCTAACCCCAGAGTTACAAAACTTCAGGATTTCCCTGTTAATTATAAAATGATAACAGGGAAAAATCAAATAAATTGCAAACTGTGGTGTAACAGTCTTTAACCAATGTTGTACTGACCTGGAGGCAAAGCTAAAATCAGCCTCCAACCTAAGTATACAGACTTAGAAAGCTCCACTTATTTAACAAGTAAACTTCCATTTGCAAAGAGTGCCAACCCAATATACACTGACTTTGGTGTCAATCTACTTAGAAGATGTGACCCAGATCCTGTGACACACTGTGGAATGCATGGATCAATGAAATAGAATTAGAAATATCAGTTAGTTTGAGATCATGCTGTTTGGTTTTGAGATTAATAAAATTACTGTGTATAAATGAATAAAGCCATAACATCAGGAATACATAAAAATTATATTAGTATAAAGATAATAATGGCCCTGGCTGGCGTAGCTCAGTGGATTGAGCACAGGCTGCAAACCAAAGTATCGTGGGTTCGATTCCCAGTCAGGGCACATGCCTGGGTTGCAGGCCACAGCCCCCAGCAACTGCACATTGATATCTCTCTCTCTCTGTCTTTCTCCCTCCCTTCCCTCTCTAAACAAATAAATAAACAAAATCTTTTTTAAAAAATCTTTAAAAAAAGATAATAATGAAATAAAATAAACCCATGGGCATAATATTTTGAAGTAGGTTCTCTAAATTTTTATAACTATAATATTTTATGTGTCTGAAGCACTTGGAGTCATTTCAAATAACTTGATTGATTAGATTTATGATTTTATTGAAGTCTTTTGACGTTTGACTAATTTTGCATTGAGATTCAAAATCTCAATGTTTAAGAGATTTTTACTTATACTGTTGATATTTAAATTTATTAATTATATGAGCAGTGTTAACATAGTTAATTAGATGCATACACAATCTTAACAAATAATTCATTAAAAAAAAAAGAACAACAAAGAACACACAGAAAAGTGTCCTTAGGCTTCTAAGAGTCCACCCTGAGGCCACTGACCGTAACAAGCTAGAGCATGAGAAATCATTTCACATAGAGCTCATTTTGAACCACCCAGTTTCTCTGATTGGTGAGGTAGCTGGGATGAGGAACTATAATTTAGTCTGTCTTTCTAAACAAATGAAATGTACTTCTTCAACATGAAAATTTCCCTTACTCTGTCTTTTCTAGAAGCTTTGTTTGAATTTTTAATCCAACTCAAAGTGATAACATTTATTTACTAGACAAAAGGAGACTAGCACATTATGAAATTATATTCTTTTTTACTCAGTGACATAGAGAAAATACAAAGCAAAATTTCAAATCCTCTAAATCTGAATTCCTTGTGCTGCACAGCACATGCTTCCCAGAGAAAGGCAAATACTGTGCTTCGTCCAGCCTATCAGGACAATTTCCTGTAATCCTGTGTCCACTTGTAGTCAAGTCCCACTCACCCAGTGACAAAAAGCCATGCAAGTTATCCAGAACGAGCATATTTCCTGTTTCATATCTCTCAGTTTCCACAGACACAGGATGTGAATGGCATTAGGTTTTCCAAACCTCCCCAGTTTGCTCCTGCTCAGTTATTACAACTCCATCTAATTCTAGTCATCTCCATCCTTTTCCTACTATTCCCACCACATCATGCTCAGTTCCAGTGCCTCGCCTCTCAGTCACTTACCCTTTCACTTGTCCGCCCTGGTTTCTTTTCATTAAGTTTTTGCACTTGAAATTCTTCCTCTATTGAAAATCTCCCATTTCTACCTTAGTTATTGATCTTATTTAATTTTCTAAAAAGCATCACATGAATTTTCACAAAAACAAATCTATTGAAGCTAAGCACAACATCCCCTTCACCTATGTATCCCTAGTTCATTTTACACCTTATTTGCCTGCTGTATCCTTCGGGCCAGTAAGCTTCTATTCCCATCCACTTTTCTGTATTCTGCTTGACCACATTAGACCAAGAACTTTACTCAAAGAAATCACAGTTCTTTGCCTGCTGCCTCCCATCCTGTTATGCTCTGCAGATAGGTGGGATACAGTGGAAATAGAAGTCTCGAGAAAAGAAACTTATGCCTTCTGTCTTTATTTTCTATTCCTGTTAGTCACTCGGTGACATATCTTTACTCTAGCCAGAGAAATGTGTTCCATTTTCTCCCCCCACCCCCGCCCTCAGTCCCTGGACCAGCTTCACTATATATCTTAGAGGTGCCAACTACAGCAATCAGTGACCTCCAAATCTTTAAGGTACTGGAATCAGCCAGGAAAAGCTTGTTCTCATAATTCTGTAGGGTCTTCTTCAAATCTCTAAAGACCAATAGCTAGGACACACTCTCACCTCAGAAATCTGTGTCATAAACTTTAAGATCCCAATAATGTAATCTTTTCCCTATGTTTCATAAGCTTTAGAGTTGGTAGTTGCCTACTGCTATTATTACCTCCATGTTACCTCTACAAAGAGGCATTTACAAAATAGGAAAATGGGAGCTGATTCAAAAAGATAATGGATAGAGGCTGAGTTTTTATGACATATGCAAAGTAAGAGGTATTCATGTGTGAACTCCCCTGAGCATAAATGCAGGTTTCAGAGACTCAATACACAGGGAGCCAGTGAGCAAGGACTGGGCAGGCCCACCATGGACACAGTGCCTACTTAGTTTCTTTTCAAAAATGAAAAACCCTGGGGCTTGGAGAGACCTGGGTTCCCACACCAAGTATTCCATTTGTGCCTTTTCACTTTTCCGTTCATGTTTACCTGATTGCCTATATTAAATTATCTCTGCCAAAATAACTACTGTGGTTTCTGTGACTTGCCTGGACCCTGACTGACACACACAGTATCTGAAATGTTGGACGGAACAGGTTGTCCTAATCTTGTCAACTATCAGGGGCCTATGATTTGAGGAATCAACTTTTAACTTAATTCTGGAAACTAATCATACAAAGTCCTGAGGAGGAATGCACACATACCAGGAATTATGTTCATATAGATCTACATATATCTGAGAAAGGTGTTTTTAAAGTTTTAGAATGTAAGCTTATGACTTCAGCACAAGACTGAAAGTACTGGTCAAATGCATGTTCAGTACTATGAATGACAAAATGTAGCCATGCTCATCCTGTCATTGAGATAAGCGATCTTCTTATATGTAGTCATTGTGAACATGTTCCCATCACCACTGATACCTAATTTTACATAAATGTACAGGTTAGACAATTTATATACATTTTCTCATGTAATATTGGTAAAAACCTCTAGCAAGCTAGGTACTGTCAGCAGTTTATACATAATACAATTTTAAATCAGATTGACTGAGTAAAGTGACCCAAAAATTCAGTTAGTAATTGCTAGAACCAGAAATCCAAATGAGGGCTGTGGCATTTTTAGTATATTACATGGCACCATTCTGGTGAATGACAGCCTTGGGAGTAGGGATAATAAAGAAATGACTCACTCAGCTCTAGAGAAGAGATGGGCAGTTCGGTGAACTCTCCCTGAGGAAAGAGTACAATACCAGAGTCTCAATAGACTTTAAACCTCTTCTGACTTTCTAACTACTATTTTCTTCCTTCAGTGACTAAAAGCAAAATTAATATGTCTAAAAGTAAATAAACTTATCTAAAACAAGACTAAAGAGGGGGATTTGAACATTCTTTGTAATACTTTCTGAACAACTATGGGTGAAGAAATACTTAGATGGAAAGAAAATTAGAAGCAGATTCAAAATTGTAATAGGTATAGGCTGACTATTTAGGTCTACCCAAAGGAAGAGATATTCTTAGTCTCCCTTGAACCTAAACAGTGGTTTTGAAGTCTTAAAACCTAAGAATCAATGAATAATGATTTAGCAAGCCTTATATTGTGTACACAGGGGCTGTTACTATTCTTTTATTCCCTCATAAATGAGAAAAAGACTCAGGCAGGCTTAAGCTTCCCATAGCTAATAAAGTTTACAAAGTTAATTTGAGCCAAATTTTTCTAATTCAAAGTTAAATATTGTTTTCAAGATGGTGCAACTTTATAAATCTATTTAATTTCGTATGTTTCTACTTCTGCATGTGGAATTGTAAGTTTCCCCATTTTAATAAGAGGGAAATAGCTGTTCCTTCTTAGAGAAATTAAGAACCAATCATCACTATATCTCTTCCACATAATCTCTCCAAGAGGTTTCCCAGTTAGAAATCAAATGGTCAGAGCATCATCGCTTGCCTAGAAGGCAAGTGATTTCCAAATGAAACTTCATTTAGTAGACATTTTGGACTCATTTTGTCAAGCAATCTTACGTTCTGAGCATAATTGTTTTATTCAACCAAAGTGTCTCAAACTGCTGTAGATTGGGGACCTCATGATTATGTTTCTATCAAAGTAATTCTGCCCCGAGTGGAAAAAACTTGCCTGATTTAAATGAATATCAACAAAAATGATGATTTTATACTTTTCAAGAAAACAACAGTCCCCAAAACTCCTGTGTGTTTCCAGGGACCCTAACAGAAGCTCACAGATTTACAGTCTCATTATTGCTTGAAGTAATAACTCTTCCAATAAAGCATATGAAAATAAGTGTTTTTGAATAAAAGAACTGGCTGTCAGAGTTTTCAAATACAGCAGTCACTAAGACAATAGCTTTTCACAAAGAAAATAGCTTCTTAGCTTCTCACTTATGTTCTACCAATAACCTCATCAAAAACACTTTTCTCCTTATGTGGTAAAAAATGTCATATAAGGAACTGTGATACATTACTACAAACCTCTAATACTATATCCAATTAGCATTTTAACAATAACTTTAATGTTCATATTTTATACTATTTAATCTTACTTCAGTTAACGATTCCCATCCATTTAATGCCTCTTCTAATCTCAGCCTCACACAGACTTGGTGACTGGAGAAAAAGTATAAGAATTTTCTTCAATCAGTGGATATAGTCAAACAGAGAGTGATGGCTTTAAGCAAGCATGGTTTTGAAATTGAAATAAATGGAAAATTTTTAGAATTGATTCATGTGGTAGTTAGAGAATACTATATATTATAGAATGTTAGAAACCCATAAAAAGTAAGTAAGGAATAAAAATATTTTAGGGACCGATGAAAATTAATGACATAAAACAAAGAAAACAAACCTCTGTCAAACGTGTGTTTCAGGCTAGACATTTTACCACTCAAACTTTTCTCCAATATATAAATTAAAAAAAAATATGAGTGTCAGTGGGAATAGGTCAGATCTTGTGGTTGGAACAAGATCTACCTAATTTTTTTAAAAAAATTAAGTGCACTTGCCTAACCCTGCATAATAAATTTCAATATACAACAACAAAACTTACATTTTGCCTACATTTGATTTTAATAAGAAAAAGAAAATGAAAGATTTAATTCACAAATAATAACAAAAATACTCTTAGATTAACTTTAGGCTGCACTACATGATTGTCAATTTCTAAGAGCAGTTTTCCTACTCTGCTTCCTTCCAGTACATCATGTCATCCCTTCTCATTGACCTTACAGCACTTATCACTATAGGAAATTGTTTATTTTGTGACATGTTCACTGTTGCTGCAAAAGAAGTGTTAGAACAATAGACCCAAAATGGAGTAGTTTATATTAAGCTCCACAAAAGCAATCCAAGACTTAATTACAATTCCAGCTCCCCCATAAGTGGAATCTTAAATCAGGCATTCAGGAATCCCCTGATCAGCATTAGTTAAGTAACCTGCCTGATAAACCTTCGTCATTCCCTGTAAAGGAAAGTAACCTTGTAACACCTCATGTAACTTCCTGTTCCTGCTCCCTCTGCCAATAAAAGCTCTTGTCTCTTTGGAGCCCCTTCCTATCTGCTGGATTAGATGCTGCTTGATTCATGAATCACCAAATTAAGCCAATAAGATCTTTAACATTTATTCACTGAATTTTGTTTTAACAGAAGCAAACTTCTCTGTTTTTCCACTACTCCGTCCCCAACACCTAAAACAGTATCCAGCACAGAGTGGAGCCCAATGAATATTTGCTGAATCGAAGTTAGTTTTACCACAACAGTGATAATACAGGCTTCTCGTGTGAAAATGTGACAGTCTATAAGGAAGGCAGAATCTCGTAGTGGAAAGAAGGCAAGATTTCTCAGATGGTTGACTCAGCACCGCCAAATCCATTGCTTAATATAATCTTCCCAGTGCCACTGTGAGGTGGACAGTGTTACATTCTCAGTGTGTGGATGACAAGACACCTAGAGAATTAGAGTGGATTTTACAAAAACACACAAGAAGCAGAGGTAAAACTAAGAATCTTATCTTGAGTTTGAGAAATAGAACAGCCATGTCATTTTATTGTTCTCCTACATTTAGCTAAACAAAATTGCATGGGAAAGAGACTAAAAGTGTAACAGACAGACAGACAACAGAGTCCCTAAACCTGCAGTATCAGTAACTTTCTGGAAGCAAAATTCAAATTACAATGCTGATACAGTCATGAGGAAGCTAATTGCTAAAAATTAGTTCCAAAATACACACACATTTTAAATTACATCACTGTAATCTAATTATTTTAATAGATGCTAAACCAATTATACATAATTACTTACAACCTTGAGGTTAAAAATATTGATGCAAAAACTCTGCAGCTATGTAAATGTACTAGTATAATGCTTTAATTATATTCGCACATCCATTTAAACTAGGTAATTCCATTTTATCCTTAAAGCAGTTACTTTTGTATTTTAGCCCAACTCACATGGTCCTATTTATTAAAAATTTAAAGAATGAAAGTATCTATTGACAAAATAAGGTTGTAATTGAAAACCACTCCAACTGACTCAAATTTATTCAAATTCAATTTATTCAGTTCAATGCAGGAAATAATCAAACTGGTTACTTGATATCATGGAGAAAAACAAAAACAAAATCCTGTTGATTGACAGAATGATTTTTGAAATAAAAATAGCTACATTTTGGTGAAAACATATAAAGATTTTTATTTCCATATTTAATGGCTACCTTAGTATACAGAGTGTGGAAAAAGTAGGTTTACGGTATAAGTATGGAAAACACAGTTTATTCTTGTATTATTACTTATTAATTATTATATTATTTTCTATATGAACAATCATAATTCTACTTTTGTCCCACCCTAAATAATAAGAGCATCTTATTAGACATCTAGGTTCAAAGGTAAGCTAACAAATATACTAGTCTTTTCTGAAAATATGAATATCTGATAATACCAGTACTTGACGAATTATTTTAAAAATGGTAGTTACTACATATTAGGTGTGGTTTTAGGTAAATGACATGATATAGAACTCATTTTACAAATTTATTGGGTTATAAATCCTTTTTCATAGATTGTGAAGCACTTGTAAAATATATTTATAGCTACTGTCTTTTTGCCTTTATTTCCAAATTCTGTTGGTACTACGGTATTTACAAAAACACATTCCCACATAAGTGTTCTTTGTTTATAACTATCTTTAATGTGCCAATTTTTTATTATGGCTGTAACTTTATTTTCTTTTTTTATTATTGTTCAAGTACAGGTGCCTCTATTTCCCCCTCACCCCTCTCCCCTGCCCCACCTACACCCACTTCCCACCCTCAGTCCTATGCCCCTTAGACTTTGTGCATGGGTGCTTTATACATGTTCCCTGAGGCCCCTTCCCTTTCTTTGGCCTGTTAATCCACTCCCTCCCGCCCTCTGGTTACTGTCAGTTAGTTCTTTATTTCAATGTCTCTGATTATATTTTGCTTGTTTGTGTGTTTTGTTGATTAGGTTCCACTTAAAAACAAAGTAGGAGGGTTCACAATACCTGATATCAACTTATATTACAAGGCTACTCTAATCAAAATAGTCTGGTACTGGCATAAGAACAGACACATGAGTCAATGGAACAGAATAGAGAGCCTAGAAATAAAACCAAGTCTCTATGGTCAATATTTGACAAAAGAGGCAGGAGCATAAAATGGAGTAAAAATAGCCTCTTCAATAAATCATGCTGGGAGATCTGGATAGGTAGACGCAAAAAAAAAAAAAAAAAAAGAAAGAAACTAGACCACCAGCTTATACCATACACCAGGATAAACTCCAGACAGATAAAAGACTTAAATATAAGTTGTGACACCATAAAAGTCCTAAAGGAAAACATAGGGAGGAAAATGTCAGATATCCCATGCAGCAATATCTTTGCCAATATATCTCTAAATGGAAGGGATATAAAGGAATGAATAAACAAATGGGGCTACTCAAATTAAAAATCCTCTCCATAGCTAAAGAAAACATCAACAAAATGAAAAGGGAACCTACTATATGGGAAAACATATTTGCCAACGATACCTTGAACAAAAGTTTGATCTCCAAAACATATAAAGAACTCGTATGACTCAACACCAGGAAGATAAATAATCCAACTAAAAATGAGCAAGGGACCTGAACAGACACTTCTCCCAGGACAACATACAAAGGTCACATAGATGAATGAAAAATGCTCAACATCATTATCCATCAGAGAGATGCAAATTAAAACCACAATGAGATACTATTTCACACCAGTCAGAATGTCCATCACAAACAAATCAACAAACAACAAGTGCTGGTGAGGATGTGGGGAGAAGGGAACCTAGGTGCCAGTTGGTGGGAATACAGACTGGTGCAGCCACTATGAAAAACAGTAAGGAATTTACTCTGAAAATCAAAAATTGAACTGCCTTTTGATCCAGTGGTCCCACTACTGGAATTATACCCTAAGAATCCTGAAACACCAATTCAAAGGAACCCATACACCCCAATGTTTATAGCAGTGCTATTTACAATAGCCAAGTGCTGGAAGCAACCTAGGTGCCCATCAGTAAATGAGTGGATCAAAAACAGTGGTACATTTACATAATGGAATACTATGCAGCAGAAAGGAAGAACTCCTACCCTTCTCAACAGCATGGATACAAGTGGAAAGCATTACTCGAAGTGAAATAAGCCAGGTGGTTAAAGACAAATACCATATGATCTCACTTTTGAGTGAAACCTAATCAACAAGGAAAACAAGCAAGCAAAATATAACCAGAGACATTGAAAGAAAGAACAAACTGACAGTGACCAGAGGGAAGGGGGAAGAGGAATGAAGGGGGAAAGAAGGGGAAGGCTCTAGTCAAGGAACATGTTTAAAAGACCCGTGGTAATGGACGACAGGGTGGGGGCTGACTCAGGGGGGAATAGGGCAAGAGAGAGTAACGGGGGAAAATTTGAGGCCACTGTAATTGAACAACAATAAAAATAAATAAAACTGATATTTTTAATTCTGTATGAGGTTTTTCTTCTACATGTAAAACCAACACATTACCAGCAAATACTGTATTTTATGTACAATATGTCCATAAGAGTAGTATTGGAAATAAAAGTGAGCAAAATTAATTTGGAAAAACAATCAACAAAGGTTGTGGAAAGCCATGCTTACAGAGTGATGTACAAAGACAACCACTGCCACCAGCTATATTAAACTGAGACTTTTAAGCTTAATCTTCTAAAATAGAAACAAACTGCTGAAGTGGATGCTAATACTTTTTCTTCAGTGATATACCTTCTGGCTTTCACATGGTTGTTGATATTACTACAACCTCTGTGGCAGTATTTAGCATCCAAAAACATTTTGTTCGAATTATACTTTATTACCTGCTTTCTTGAGAACTTAAGAACTTTATACATTCTTACACAAGTTATTTTGTTCTATTTTTAAAGCTCCTTATTGCTGAAATCATTCATTTTAAAATGGAATAGTGACATCAGATAGTTAGAGATATATGTCATCTAGTAAATGACAAAACTATCGTATGAAGAATATCCAGATAAATTCCTACTCTCTCTGAAACAGCATTGCTCAGCCTGAATTTTTTGTACATATTTAATATTTATCATTCTGAACTTCCCCATATTTATTTCTTGAGCAACGAACTGGCAGCCTGGCAGCCTGGCAGCCTGGCAGCCTGGCAGCCTTGTGACTTTTCATCCCTGGCCCAGGCCTCTACATGTGCATCAAGGCAGCACCATCAAATACCACTCACTGAGACCAGAAGGAGTCAGCTGCCTCTGGTGGCTGCTTTTTAATGTATGTTTTATCAGCCCTGGCTCCACACATTGTCCTTTAAAGTTACCCTGTGTCTGGAAAGGGTCAGGAAAAGAAAGACAAGTTACATTGGTCTTCTTTCAAATGTAACCATGTGTTAGGGTGAGAACTCTTTATGTTGCTCGTGCATCTCTTATGCCATTATATGAGATGATGGCAGGATGTTGCACTGCCAGGGAAAGACTACCAAATCCATCCTGGGTTATTTTGATGCCATCATGATGATACTTTATTGAAAACAAATGAGAGTCTGAGAAAAATTCTAGGCAGAACAGGTATAAGATGGGGCTGCCTCATGTTACTAAGACTTTTATCACTTTACCTAAACTGTAACTTTCAGTATTACATGTTTTTTATGTGTGTTACATCTATATTGCCCCAAGTTTTATTAAGAGGTCCTAAGATAAGTTTGGCATAGAGCTAATAGGGTAGGCTCCAGAGTCAGATATTCTGCATCCAAATTCCAGCTCCACAACCTTCTAGCTGAGTAGCCTTGGACAACTTACTTAAACTACTCTTGTTCCACTAACCAAATTTACACTCCATGGAGAAAAATAGTGTTGACTTGAAGCTTTGTCATGACAATTGAATAAATATATTCAAAGTGCTTCAAAGTACCTATCAAGTAGTATACACTCAAAACAGTATTAGTTGTTATCATTACCATTATCATATATTGAAATGATCAGCACATATTGCTCCCCCATTAAATCATATGCACATCAAGAACAGAGTCTACCTTACTAATTTTTGTTGCAACAACATCTAGCTGGGGTAAACTCGTAGTAGGCATTTAATGAACACGTTGAACAAATTTGAATAAACGCGTATTACTTCTTTTACAGCATTTAACCTATAATGTTACAGGTGATGGTTTAAGTATTTAAAACCTACTGCATAGTGGACACCACAGTGAAAGTACTGATGTTTGATTCATCTCACATACCTAGTGCTTTGTGTGTATCACGAGCTCGATTAATGTTAAAGGAAGGTGAGAGTTCTAGCTTCCCATGTTCCCGCTGAATGATATTTGGAAAAGTCCTTTCTTTTTTACATCTTGGTTTCCTCACTTTGAAAACATTAGAAACATTGATTGACAACTAAAAACTGTTTAATTCATAATGCATAGACTCCATTCCATCATTTAAAGTTTTTGTAGCAAATTCCTGTTAGATAAATTATATATTTACTAAACTATTTCTCCCAGCCAGTCAAAATAAGCCCTTTTAATAACAAAATTAATTTCTTTATGGGACTTCAAAAAAAAAAAAGAAAAGAAAAGTTAGGTCTGTGAGAGATGGTTTGGAGTAGAGAGAGAAGGGAGGAGAAAGGACTGCTCCAGCCTGTTTCCATGGAGCAGGACAGCCTGTCCCTAAATGCACTCCACAGAACAGTGATTCTTCTTCTGCGTGAAGCCAGGGCCTTTTTCTAGACTGATGAAAAGCTAAATGTAGGGATACTGTTCAAAGACACTTGTCCTTGACATTGCTTTACTTCCCTGGAGGAGAATGTGATTTTGCTGATACCTAGAATATTTATGAATCAGGACAGCCTAATATTTTTGCATGTTCCCATAAACTGAAGTTCATAAATTAATTGGTTAAATTCTTTGAGACAGTTAACATTGTTTTAGAGAATTAAAAACCATGGCCCAGCAATGAGTGGCTTTCCGACCTGAGAAGACCTTCCCTGCTTGAGCAGTGCCACAGGCAGCAGCTCTGCCATCCTCCACCCTGCCTTGGTCTCCCCCTTCTAACTTCCAAAGGACCCAGAGAAGTTATGCTGAGATATGCAAATTGGCTTATGTTATGTGTGCATGCATGCCTCTGATAAATTTCTGTATTCTTAGTAAAATTCAGGAGGTTAAGTGTGCAGAATGTTTATTATAATATATATTTTAAGTTGCCTTTGTCAAATACATTTTGAAAACCCACGCTTCAGCAAGGGTAAAAAGTGAATGTGTATGTTTAACTGAAGAAAAAAGCAAAAACTTTATTATGCTAATATGTGCTGTGCATCTCCAATAATGAAAAAGAATTTGCAGCATTTGCAAAACTTATCTGATCACAGAAAATTCTGTGTGCCTCGTGTAATATGAAATGCACTCTGGGAAAAACCAAGCTAATCAAGAGGTAATGAGAGCCTGAACCACAGTGTTTGCAGCATTTAAATTCAATTAAAATTTAGAGCTAAATTGTTTCCACATATTATAGAACTTCATTTTGTCCAAAGTAAGAATTTGATCTTTTTAAATTCATTTAGATACCTTCTATGCAGTTTCTTTTCAAACAGATACCCATAGAAACATACATGTACCTATGCATATACATATAAGTGATTAAAAAGAAACTTGGGAAAATAATAGAATTGATGCTGGTAAAAAAAGGCATTTCATATTGTCCCTTTTAACACCTGTTACACATCTTTGTAGTTAATTATAGCACTTTAAAATTTGTTTTACATATTGGAGATTTTAAGTATAGGATTTTAACAGTTGTATAATATTCTGATCTTGCTCCTAGAAATTCTAAAACAAAAGGTTAGAAATTACTATGGCTTTTGTCATATATAAATGCATAATTTGACCACAGAATAGAGGAGTGGGGAGAAGATACAAGGGTACATGTACTGAGAAGTACTGTCAAAGGAAATTAACTCATAGCATTCATAGCTGCAAAACCTATCATGGTTGAAGAATGGCTATTGCGTGACATAATAAAAAATAATTAATGTAGTGTTGCTACATTAATTAATTAGCATTGTCATTGATGCAGTAACACTTACTGAGGTCTTAACATGTACCAGTTTTATTTTAAGTACTTTATACTCATTATCTCTTTAATCTTCACAAAACTCTGAAGTACTTACTATTATCATTCTCATTTTTTTTAAAATAAAATTTGAGATACAGAAATATTAAGTAATTTACCCAAAGTCTTACTCATTAGCCAGGAGCAGAGTCCAGATAGTCAAACTTCAGAGCTCCCCTTTTTTTTCATGAAAAGACATTGGTTAATAAAATTATATATGTTTCAAAAGTATAATTCTGTGATACATCATCTGTATACCACATTGTGTATTTAATACCCCAAGTCAAATCTCCTTGCATCACTATATATTTAACCCTTTCTTAATCATCACTCATCAGCAATTAACAGAACAATATATAAATACTATATGCCACTCAAGCAATATGCAGGTACCTATAATCCAGTTCTCAACTTATTATCCACCTGGCCTTACTGGAGTATTAATGAGACTTGGGATTGTTGGCGATAATTTTAATGCGATTTTGTCTTTTTCATCTTCTGTTGTATTTATTCCAGTCATCCAGTCTCTGCCCTGCATTACTAACTTCAGCATTAAGTCCTTTGCCAAGTAGATACTGTTTTTCACTGGTAAGTGTTAATATTCTCAAATTAAAAGTCAATGTTATGTGCATAACTATGAGATTTCAAATATGAATTATGGAGGAATTATACTTTTAGTGGACATGTTTCCTATGGAGCACACACAGATCGCATGCACACCTGTCTGTGCACCCTATTCACAGCTACTGCAATCCAGTCAAAGTGGCAGGAAACAATCACTGGGAAGCAGGAACTTTCGCAGCTGTTTGGATGGAAAAATCTACCAAAAGCGTCAATTCCATGTCTCTTTTATGTGACATCTTAGCATCTTGTCTCATTGGCAATTATGTTTCCTAGACCTACATAATCCATTTTCCAATCAATGTTTGGCTAAGACCTGGATATATTTTTTCTTAATGAGAAGAAACCACTTTGAAATTGTAATTTGGACTCATTCAAATACCCTTGGCCTTAATTCAATCAGATTTATTTTCTAGTAAATATATATAAAATTAATTTGCCTATACTATCTACATGAAACATTTATTCCCTTTTTTTAATTTCTGGATATATTAGAGTTTGGATATATATTAAAATGATTTCAGCATTCCATTAAGTACCAAATATGTACAACTAATTTTTTCTGGCAAATATACAAGATGTAGTTATTTTTATTTTTGCTTCAAGAACTGACCAATGTAGGATAGGACTTAGTTCATTGTAGTTATTCTTTTCTATGGAATAAAATAATTAATAAAATGAAAAACTATGAGTATTATACCTATACTTAAGTGTAATAATTCATTATTCACGAACAGGGAAAAAGTGCTTACTTTCTAAAATACTTCCTCCTCAGTTATGTAAAACTTTCCTTTTGCTTGTTTTGAGTTTTTTATTTTGCCTAAATCTTCATAGCTAAAAAACATTAAAAATTATTGTTAATGTCAGTTGCATTGTTCTAGAATGCATTTTAATTTGTGTATGAAGTATATTTGAAAATCCAATTTAAATATAAGCAAGAAAAACTATATGGTAGGTTAAATGAAGACTTTTTAAATGATTCTCTTCTACTTTTGTCCTATTAGAGTAAATGTCCTTTGAGAACAATTACAAAAATAATATTGATGACAATAACAACTTCCATCAGTCAAAGCCACAAAATTTTTATTGGAAATATTATTTCAATATGGGTCAGGAAAGCTGGATCTTCAAGGATTTATTCTTGACTGCTGAGGAGAAAAGCCTTTCTTTGAGGATTTCTTTTAACTGTTATTGTTTTCATTATGTAGGCCTTAAGAAAGGGAAAAACTTCCTCTATAGTTTCCTTTTTGCCTCCATCATGCAGAACTTGTTTCTATGGTTCTTGATGGCATTTCAGGAAGTCCATAAACAATGAAACATATTCTGCCAATAAAGAAACAAATGTCCTAAAGAAGTTCACAGATTTTTCATTTATATTGTATTGGGGATAGCATATAAGATTTTTAAACAATGAATAAAGGTCTACTCTTTAAAAACTTCTGAACAATTGCCACAGGATATTGCTGCCTCACAATAAAGATATATGTTAAATTTATTTCATAATTTCTTGCAGCATATAATACTTCAATAATTTTGCACTGAAATGTAAAATAGTGAAAGAAGGAATTATGCATTATGCCATAAAGAACTACTTGTGGGCATGAAACGTAGATTAACTGTTGCCTTTTGTGTCATAGTCCATCCATTCCCAAGTTTGTTCCTCCAGGAGCCTGGGGCAGTCAACCCTGTGGCCATTTGGGCAGAGCTGTGCCTGGTGCTGGGGCTCCCTATGTCTGTGCTAAGTACCGCTGAGCTGCAGGGGACAAGCCCCTTAAAGCCCTATCTCAGCCCACAGTGGCAGTGGAGGCCAGACAGCCATGGTGGGGCAGATGAAGATGCTGGGGTGTTGGCAGCAGAGTTTGAGTCTAGGTGTTGCTTTTCAAAGTGTACAGAGATGGCACTTCAGTTTCTCTGATGCTTCCTGGAAGCCATGAGACCATAGGGTTTGTTATATTATATTTTTTTAATAGGGGAAAATGAAACAAACAAAAATATTCACTTCTGGTCAGTCACTGGAGTCACATCTCTACCAGTAATGTGAACCTTTCACCTTTACTTCATGACATTCCAAGTACTAGCAAAGCAAAGCTCATTTACAGTAATATAACTTGCCTGAGATTTATCACACTCAACTTTTGGTCCCACTTCACCACCTACTCCAGGGAAGTCATTTAACCTCTTAATGCCTTGGATTCCTCATCTGTTCAATTGGAAGAACAGAATGATCTATTTTTCATCAAAAATTGCTTTAAGATACCCAAATGAAATAAGTTAGAGGAAAGTGTTTTTAAAATTTTAAGGTGCTAGACAATGTAAATAATTACAGCAAAATCCAGAAATTGAACATTCTGTAATTTGCCTGGACCTTTCCTAATTAACCCTGCAATCCAAAAGGATTTGTTTATTTGTTTTTGTAGTCTTTAGAACTAATAATACAAATTTGTATCAGCATATAATGACATACTGGATAACATAGAGTGCTTAACATTAATAGGAACTAGCTTAGATGCTTACATGTAAGTTTTATAAGGAATATGTGAGGCAGCTACTAATACTATGTACATAATAGGAATACCATCTACATATAGGAAAGTTAAAGCTTAGGGAGGCTCAGCAACATGTCCAAAGGCACACAGTCATTATATGTGGAAGCCCATATCTAAACCTAAGGATGACTGACCCCAAAGTCCATTTGATGAACTGACTGACTATCGTGCCCCCTTCCAGCACATGTGAATGTATGTCTTTCTTTACCTTTCCTCTGCATCTGCCAATATGAAAGTGCCAGGTGTAAAAGCTTCTGTGAACTCTTTATCTGACAAAATGAGATTCTAGAAAGAAATAAAAATTAGGCCACAAGTTTAATGTAAAACAGAGGTCAGACTTGAGAGGTCTTATCTATTGCATAGCAGCAGTTTAAATAGCTTGAAAGTCCCTTCTCACACAGAATAATCTCTGCAAATTCAATTCAGTTACATCAATGAGATTATGAACTATGTAATGACTTATAAAAATTTAAATTTAGAAGCAAACAGATTGATTTGTGCTCTGCTGACCAGAGCCTATTCTGTAGAGATGGGTACAATTTTATGTAAATCACCTCAAATGCAGTTCTCTCTCCTAATTACGTGAAACTGGCATTTGCCCATGTGCCTTATTTCCTAGGCAGCAGAAACTTGCTGGCACCTGAAAGGCCCATACAAACCCAAATGTGGAAGTTGGGGAAAAGTATTAAGGACAGAAGGGGTTTCCATTTTCAAAATCAGAATTTGAAAAATGCACAGAGGCTTAATAATGTTCATTTAGTGTGATTTAATAGAAAAGTTTAAAATTAGGATCAGAAAAGCTGGGTTCAAATCTGATGTGGGTGATTTTGCCCTTGCAGAAATGGGATTCTCTTACTTTCAGGGTCTATCTCTTTTCCATTCTTTCAACAAACAATAATTGAGAACCTCCTAAGTGGCAGTCACTTGGCTAAGATTTTGGGAGATGAGCAACATAGAGACCCTTGCTAAAGTCAGTGATAGTTGAAAGACAGTTCAAATAAGGCCATAAGCTCTGCCATGCTGGAGTGATATAATGGTGGAGATGAAGGAAGATGGCCTATTACAGAGAGCATTATTGCTCCCACTTCAGTAGGGCAGGCTTCTGAGGAAAGATATTCCTTGGAAAAAACACCTTTATAGGTGGTAAATAAAGATATTTATATGCATTCAGCATGGCCTTTGTTGGGATTAAGTATAACAATATATGTGCAGACTGATCCTATAATTTACATCTAAATGCTAGTGTTTTATATTATTGTACATGTGTAAAACAAGAAATTAGTTCTTATATGGATGGACCTTGAGAATATCATAAGAAAATAAGTCAGAATAAAAAAGTTAAGAACCATATGATTTCACTCATATGTGGAATATAAAATGGAAAGCAACAAATGAATAAACAAGAAAAACAAACAAAAAACCCTCATAGACTCAGACAACAGTATAGTGATTGCCAAAGGGAAGAGGGATGGGGATAGGGTGGTAAAGGGGGTCAAATAGAGGGTAACAGAAGATGATTTGACTGTGGGTGCTGGGCACACAATGTAATGTGAAGATCATTTATATTAGGAATGTAAACTTGAAACCTATATAATCTTATCAACTAATGTCACTGCAATAAATGTAATAAGAAAGAAAAAAAAAACTCTTCTACTCGTGTGTTTAAACAAATAGTTTGTTAATATCATAGTCAGTCTTATTTTGTGTCCATAACTCATGCTCACCGCACTTGAACTTTTGTAAATGGAACAGAAGCATTCAGGACACTGTATCCTAATTCAAAATGCACTTTTTATTTCTATGAATATAAACACAGTCAAGCCATTTATATTCTACCTGCCACATGCACAAAAACAAGTACCTGAGTTCGGTAAGGATACAAGAAACTCCCCCTATACTCGGCTCATCTGTGCCCTGCACTGCAACCCCCCACCCCTATCCACAGGCTTTTGCCTCTGCACCCATTTTTTTAATACACGTTTTGCAAAATGTGGATCATGGCATCTAAAGATGTTAGCCCTGGACTTCAAAGAACATGACAGATTTATGAGAACTATTTCATTGAAAAGAGACCTGAATTCTACAGAAGTTTAAGAGAACTAGCTCCAGGCCATGCTTCTGACTTCAGAGGTTGTCTTCCCATATATTTCCCAGGTATGGAAACCCTTCGATTTTTTTCAATATATAATTTAATACTAAAAAAAGCAAAACAATCATAAATGTAGAGCTTGATGAATTTTCATAAAGCAAACATACTCATGTAAAATTTATACACATAAAAAAAAAAAAAAGAACACTGAAAGCCCTTTGGAAGTGCCCTGTTCCTATCAGAAGTACCCCATCTTCCCTTCCAAAAGTAATCACTTCTCTAATACCTAATACTATAAATTGTTCTGGTATTTAAAGATATAAAAATGAGATCATACAATATATATATACTCTTATTTCTGGTATGTTTTCCTCAATATTATGAGAGATTCATACATTTTGTTTCAGTTGGCAGTTTATTTATTCTCATTACTATACATTTTTCCATTTTAAAAATGCATCAATATTTTATTAATGCATTCTACTATTAGTGGATATGAGTCATTTCCAGATTTTGTTGTATTGCAAATAATGCTACCACGAGTATTTAGTACATACATTTGGTGCACATATGTGCACTATTGGAAACGTACCTAGAATTTAAATTGATTGGGCTCTTGAATATGCATATTTCAATTTTAGTAGATATAGACAACTAGTGTTCCAAAATGATTCTATAATTTTGCAAACTCATGGAGAGAGGATAAGAGTTTCAATATTCTCACCAATATTGTATTTTTGGTATTTTTATATTAGCCATTCTGGTTAACATAGAGTACCATTGACTAATTGATTTAATTTGTATTTCCCTTATCATTAATGAGAGTGATTTTTTTTCATATATTAAACAGCCATTGCCATGTTCTCATTTATAATATTTCTATTCAAGTCACTTGCTCATGTTTCTAACAGGGTTGACTGTCGTGACTGGCAGAAATTCTATACCTTGATGCAAAAACCTGTAAATATATAAAAATGTTAGCCGGCATGGCAAAAAAGAGCTTTGTAGATATGCTTAAGGTTAAGAATTTTGAAATAGGGATATTATTACCTGGATTAACTAAATGGTTCCAGTTTAAAATCTAATGAGTTCTCTAAAGTGGAAGTAAGATAAAAAGGTTAGAATGCTGTCAGCGTACAAAAGATTTGACACCCTGTCACTGATTCTGGGATGCACCCCTAAAAGAACTAGAGAGATACCCATAGGAGCTAAGGGCAGTGCCCAGCTGACAGTCAGAATGGTACGGAGACCTCAGTCTTACAACTGCATGGAACTGAACTCTACCAACCCCTGAAGGAGCAAAAAAGTGAATTCACCCCTGATGCCTATGGAAAAGAATGCAGCCCTGCTGACGTCATAGATTTTTGACTAGCAGAACATCAGGAACGTAAGCTCATATCGTTTTAAGCCGCAAAGTCTGTGGTAAGCTATTACAGTCACAAAAGAAAACTAACAGAACTGTCTTTTCTTTTTGATATGTGTGAATTTCTCTATATTTCTGAATATGAATTAAACATTGCAAAGACCAGGTCTCAATCTATAATCTCTTTTTCTCCTCTTAAAAATTTCTTAATCATAATATAGTTCAATTTATTAATCTTTTCTATATAACTAATTGTGTATTCTGTTTGTGCTATAATGGCTACACCAAGCTCATTAAGATCTTCCCTCAGCTATGTTTCACATTTAAGTTTATAATCCATTTGGATACATTTTTGCATATGGCATGACATGCATCCAGTTTCATTTTTGTTCTATGTAGATATTCATTGGATCCTTCACCATCTGTCTAGAAGACTGCTTTTCCCCTACTCTTCCAATTTACCTTTTCCATATACATTGTTTCTATATTCATTTCCCCTGCCAGAATCTCTTTTCATTATTTTCTTTCCTTGTACCAATACTATACAATTGTAATTTGTTGTACTTTTTAAAACCTTGATAATTGATGTTAAAAGTCACCCAAATTTGTTCTTCTTTAAAACTGTGAATCTTCTTGGCATTTCCATATACATTTTAGGATTAGCTTCTATACCAAACTCCCCCACCCCTCCAACACACAGAGATTCCTGTTAGAATTTTAATTAAGATTCTATCAATATATAAATAAATTTGGGAAGAATTGGCATGTTTATAATATTGTGTCTGCCAATTCATGAATGTGGAATATAATTTCCTGTAGGTCTTACCCATTTTGTTCTCAATTATATGTTGTAGTTCTCTGAAAATACCTTATACATCATTCAATAAATTATTACTATATATTTTAATAATATTGTTAAAAATTGTATATTTTACATTTTATTTTCTATTGTTGATTGCACGTAAAAGTTGACATTTGATAAGAACCTTTTATACAGAGAATTTTTTAATTTCTTAATTGTAATAGTTTGCCTATGAATTATATTGTTTTCTATATATAAAAGCATTTTTCACTTAGAAGTTTTGTTTTCTCCTTTTGTAATTGTTTTTGCCTTTCAGTTATTTATTGCTTTCTTAGTCCTGGCTAGATATCCCATGTTATACCGAATAGAATTAAATATAGTGGGCTTCCACATTTTCTTCCTGATCCAAGGGAGAAAATTGCAACACTTTATTATTAAATAGGACCTTTAATGTTTGATTTCTTTATAGATATTTGACATAAAAATTAAAAAGTTTGTCTATTCTTAGATTCCTAATAGTTTTTATTATAAATGAAAATTAAATTTTATCAGCCCCCTTTCCTATATCTATGGAGGCAATCACAGTCTTCTTGTTCTGTATTCTTGTAACATGGTGAATTACACTGATTAATTTTCAACTGTTAAACTAATCTTGTAATTCTGGAAAAAGAATAATCTTCATCATGATTTTTTTGGTATTATTCTTTTACTTATTGATGAACTTAGCTGATACTAATTTATTTAGAATTGTTGCACATATATTAATAGGATAGATTAGGCAACTAATAACACAGCTTTGAAATACATGGAAAAATGATAGAACTTCAAAAAGGATCATCTTGATAAATGATCATTTTTTAAATATTTTTTTATTTATTTACTTTTAGAGAGGGGAAGGAAGAGAGAAAGAGAAGGACAAAAACATCAATGTGTGGTTACCTCTCACACACCCCTTACTGGGGACCTGGCCTGCAACCCAGGCATGTATGCCTTACTTAGACTGGAACTCAAACCAGCAGCCCTTCAGTTTGCAGGCCAGCACTTAATCCACTGAGCCACACCAGCCAGGGCAAATGATCGTCCTGATAAATGCAGCAAAGGTACTTTCAAAATCCGTCATCCATTTCTGATAAAACCCCATCAAATTATGAATGAAATGGAACTTCCTCAACCTCAGAAACAGATCTTTAAAAAACCTATAACCAGTATTATTCTTAATGGTCAAAGAATGAGTCACCCACCCTGCTCAAGGTCAATGATGCCTGCCCTCATTTACATTTTTCTAACTGTGTAGTAAAGGTTAGCTGGTGCTAACATACAGAGAAATAAATATAAATAGCATCCATATTATAAAGAAAGTTATAAAACTCTCTTTACTCACAGACACATAATCATCTATGTAGATAATCATGAAACTTGCAATAAAAGCTCCCAAAAGCTTTTGCAGAGTTGCAAGATAAAAATCAATACATATAGCAATTATAATTCTGCATACTAGCAATGAACAATCTGAAACTACCACTTAAAAACAGTGTCATTTATAATATTATCAGATTATGAAGTATTTGGAGGTAATCCTATCAAAATATATACAAAATAGATAACGGTTTATACATAATGTGTCATACCTACTTCCGATCTATGAAACATTTGACAAGATCTGTATGAACTTGTTTCCACATTAGTAAACATGGAATGAAGTTTTTGCATTGTCTTTGATAATGTAAGGATTGGGATATTGCATGAGAGAGTCTAGCATAACCACAAGAAGGAATTCAATAAATGAAAATTGCCATTTGAAACAGTCCAGCAAGAAACAGAATTTCACTCAAAATCATTTCTTTGCAGAAACTTAAATGAAATATCCACCTTTGTTCTTCTTTCTCGAGATTGCTGAGGTTACTCAGGTTCTTTTTTTGGTTACATATTAATTTTTGGAATATTTGTTCTAGATGTATGAAATATGACATTGGTATCTTAATAGGGATTGTTCTGAATCTAGATTGCTTTGGGTAGTAGGAAAAGTGGAGCAACTATAACAGCATAAACAATAAAATATTTTTAAAAATAAACAGTAAAAAAATGAAAACGTAATGAAACAACAACTTATAGAGGAGTATGCAGGGTTTAAAGAGGTCAATTTTGTGGTGAAATAGAGGATGATTTAGAATGGGCACGGGAAGGAGACAGCATTTCTGGAGGTCACTGAGTGTTGCTCCCAGAGAGAAGGAGATGGCCAACAACAGCAGCAGTCCTGGAGTGACAGCCACTACTAGAATTGTGGTGCTAGTTCAGACAAGGAGTGAGAGAAGGAATGCTATGACCTCTACTTCTTCTTGCCCTCTGATGACCTGCTGATGAGTCCCACTGAGGGGATCTAATTAAAAGCCAGAGGACAGGAAGATATGAGTGATGCAGTTCTAGAGGCCAGCCCCTCCACACCCACAGCAGGGAAGACAAGGACAGAGGATAAATCTAAGGGCATCAAATAGAGGTAAACCTGTACAATTATTTTCTTCTCTGTTCAGGAACCTTGTGTGTGTGTGTGTGTGTGTGTGTGTGTGTGTGTGTGCACGTGCGCAACAAAGGTTCTCAGCTTCAGTTGTCTGGAAGCCACCATGCCCTGTGGAAGTTCAGTACTCTTCAAGAATTTGACCATGTCTCTTAAATAAATGAGGCTGCAACCTGGCTTAATGATGTCAATGGTATATAACCACCTATAATGCATACTCATTTTTCAACATTTGACATTTGAGTAATTAAAATACAATAGAATAATAATATCTGCCCTATTCTTCTCATTTATTATAAAACATTGGACAAAAGCAAGTGGATCATAGTAACTCATCAATTCAGGCAAGCAGTTAAATAGAAATTTCCATATGAATAAAACATAACCCATTATTTTGCATGATGGAAACTGATTGGCACATTTGGCTGGGCTGACCAAACAATGATTCAAATCACTCTTCCCTACATTTGTCCCACACTATTGGTATCTTTGCCTGCATATGCAGCATCCTTAGAGCACTGTTTGCCCCATTAATGCGTATTGAAACCTTACCTATCCATCCTCTGCAGGCTGGCTCCAATAAGACTTCACTGTAAATTTTTCTGATTTCCCTCCTTGAAGGAAACTTTCTCCCTTAAGGGTGCCCTTAATACTGTGTTCTTCTTTTACATCACTTTATTTTATCAGTAATCCCATCCTATCAATCATATCTTTTTATTTTACAAATCCTCTCATCTTGCATCCCTCTGTTTGGACTTGGTACCTGCCAACACATTCTCTACCTTAGGCTCTGCAGGATGTTCCTAACAGTTCTTGATCTCCTCGTCCCCACCTATTTTTAACAGCAGACTGACTTTCCTAAAAACAGCAACAACAGAACAAAGTCCAAATCTATAATTTTGTTGCTTCAAATGCTTTAATAATTTCTCACCGTCATAAACATATATTTCACTAGAACGAGATTCAAAACCATCCACTAACCGCCCGGCCGCATCTTCTGTCACTTCCCGGAAGCTCTTGAGTTCAACTACGTAAGCTTCAGTGTCTAGTTTTCTTCACTGGTCAGGTTCTTTGGGGCCTTTACATACAGTATTACCTTTACCTGAAAATCGCAGCCAAGACTACTCTGACATCCAGCTTGCTAGCCTCACCAATTCCTTTGCATCCTTTTGGCTCATTTCAAATGTTAATCTATTTCATAAATTTTGAATGTTCCTTTCCCCACTCCATATTTTCCCAATCTTTACATAAGTTAAGCACATTATTTTTCATCCTGAATTAAAGAAAGTTACTAGACATTGATTTTCTCAAAGGTCAGAATTGTGTTCTAGTTTCTATACCTGCAGTATTTATCTCATTGCCTGGCTCATATAAATGCTTAATAAATGCTTACTGAAAGAAAATAAAATTGAATTCCAATTGAAATTCACTTGCTGTGTTAAATCTGTAACTTACAATGTTAATTCTCTAAAAATGATATTATTTGGTTCTACAAGCATATCTTCAGTCTTAACTTGTTGCGTATCATCTATGAGCATTAAAAATTAAATTTATAATGAATATCCTGGTCAGTTGTTATATCTATACCACAAATATAGTAATTTTGTAGCAAAACAATATTTTTATAGTGATATTTTCCCTTGCTGAATCATCTAATCATTTGCTTTGGTTCACCAGTTTAGTCCAAAAACTCCTATGTCATGGCAGCAGGAGCAGCCTAAACTGCCTGAGACTCACTCATGCAAATGATGTTTATTGGGTGCCTCCTGACCACCTGTGTGTCCTCTGGGCACCTAGTTAAATAATTCGGATATAATACTAAACAAAGCAGACATCCCCCAAGGGTACAGACAAGGAAATACATATTATAAGAAAACAAAACATAATTTTATGCTGCAGTATGTCTATGGGGAATATAAAAAAGGTGATGTTATAGAAAATAAGTGGGACAGGAGGAAAAGACAGAAAACTCTACTTGAACAATCATTGAAATTAAAAAAAGAAAGAAAATAATGGGGAGACTACTTTAGTGGGGCTTATAAAATAGTTAGTGAAGTGTTCAACTAACAGTAAAAAAGCATTAATGACTGTCCTGAAATTAAGGGAGCATTCTGTTGAAATGTTTTAATGATAAACAAAATTTTCCATTTATAAAGTGCTAAAATGATTAAATCTATCATAAGAATTTGAAGTAGAATTTCTTGATTCATTCAAAAAAATGTTTTTAAACATTTAGTAAGTAATACAGGTATGGCTCTCCCCACATGGAACTTGCCTACTAGAAGAGATAAAATAAAAATAATTACATAAATAATCATTTTTTGCAATTGAAACTTTATCATACTATCATGTTTAAAGTTGACAAGACCTTTATCACTATCCCCAATTTGAAAACTGAGAATAAATGAGAAGGTCTAAATCACAGCCATACTGTAAAACAAGGAAGGCATGGTAAATAAAATAGTATGTACCTGCCACTGTGTGTAGGTACTTTACCAAACGCTATTTCACTTGCCTTCACAATGATGCCCTGTGATTGGCAGTGTTGCGCAGACAATTTTCCTTTAAAGGAACAATGACTCAAGAGAGAGTAAGGAAGGGCACTGCCCCGAATCACCTTCTCTTCTCAGAGGCAGGATTCAGACTCAATTAATTCAAGAGCTTTCCTATTGACCTGATATATTTTACATCAAATGGCAGAAAAAGAAACAGTAAAATAGCATAATTTATTTACATGAATGAATGAGACATTTGGAATTTAAAATATTCATTTTAGCTTCATTTAGCTTCCACTGAGAGATTCAAGTATAATAGAATTTATAATTCCTCATATAAAAACAACTATAATCATTATTTAGATATAGCCTAAACTGCTTTTTGTGAAAAACAGTTATTACTGCTATCACACCATTTACCTGAAAAAGAAACTGCCCCACAAAGACGAAACGACTTGCTCAGGGTCACACAGCCAGTGCTCTGCACAGACGTCCAGACTCGAAAGGTCTGTTCTTTCTCTAGTGTGTTCTGTTATATTTTCATTCATATATAAATCTCTCCTCCTTTCAATTCATTTTTCTCCCAAATACATTTAAAAATATATTTTCAGTCATATACTTTGGTATAAAGTAATTTCTGTTTTTTATTAATACTTTAAGACAAAAGATCTTCAAGCTCATAACAGTTGTTAGCCTTAAAATATGCAATGACTTCCAAATTATCTCACCAAATGAGTTCAGCAACAAATGCCCTGATGGTCATAACATTAATATAATCATAAAAGTACCATTATATTAATTAGAACTCTGTAAATGCTGTAATTAAGATATTCTGTGACAGCTGTCTTTCCTGTCCCTGAACGGTCCCAAGAAATCTCCCAACACCACTTATTTCTGAACCATCATCTGCCTGGAGCTGGGAGAAGCCATCTGTTAGTATATTCAAAATGTTAAGTGACAAAGTGGTTTCAAACCATTATATCCCTTAGAATACTTTTGGGGGGGAAAACAAAAAGAATCACTCCATAACCATTTCTGAGTGATATTTAGCTAATTCTAGAAGGGGGGATAACTGGATTCATTTTTAATCTTGCATCAGCATTAAATAGTAGAAACAGTCTGGATTTTGGAGTCAGGTAGATCTGACCTGATTCCTCACCATGTGACTAAAGGCAAGTTACTTACGATTCTCCGAGACTCAGTTTCCCCATCTTTATGAGGAGAAGCATCAATGAGGCCTATTTGTGTTACTGTTGAGAAAACTGAAGGACAGATACCTTGTATAATGCCTTACAAAATATCCCCTGAAGGCCAATTTTATTTTAAAATATCATTAGAATACTTCTAATGCTGCTTGTCTTTTTCCAGCTAGTTTATGCAGCTTTGGAAAAAGTGTTCATTTCAGTCCCCAAATCTACTTCTCAGGTCAGATTATATTTATTTTTATTAAACTTAAGTGGTAGCAGAGAGAGTCTTAAAATGTAGTAAAGAGGAGTTTAATTTCTCTTATAATCCATTTTTTTTAATTTAAGCAAATCACTTCACTAGACCTCATGCAGAAAATAAAGAAATTAAGGATAACATATAGTTTTATCATTAGGAAAATAAATTAAAATAGCAATAATAATAGATCACATTTTTCTCCATTTTAAATCTCATTCTCGGTTGTTAAAATGACTCTTGTTGTTAGGAGTTTTAGTGGTTGAGCGCTGGCCCCCCAGGTTAATTTTGTTGTATACTTTAATGTTCACACCCGTTTTACAAAGTGACTACTGTCATTAGGACCATTGTTGGAGATAAGGAGATTAAGTCTAAGGTCAAGAGACTTATCTAATGTCACTAAGTTTAGTAAGTGACATAACTTAGAAAAAAATGCAAAACAAACTCACATTACACTGCACACTTTTAATCTTTTCTGCTAGTGCTTTGCAACTAGGAAAATACTACCTAAGTGGAAAATATTAGTTTCACAGGATCAATGAACTGACTGACACTTTTTAATCTCTATCTGGTATAAAAACGCATTTCTTATTGTTAGGAAAAAATAGTAAACATTTAACTAAGACTGTGTTTTACAAAAGTTAACTGACTTAATCTTCTCAATACAATGAGGTAGTTTTTGTTATTTTCCTTATTTTATAGAAGAAATAACTGAGGCAGAAATGTTGAATATCTTATCCAAGGACACACCGTTAAGTGGGAAAACAGGATTCGTATTCCAGTCATCTGAACTGCATACTATGTTGGCTTAAGAATTTAGAGAAAGATTTTTTTCTACTTCTTTGAGAGTTAAGACTCTTAAAGTCAGACTAATAATTGATTTTTTCTACTTCTTTGAGAGTTAGACTTTTAAAGTCAGACTAATAATTGTTCTAATCAAATCAGGTCCTATTACATGCCAGTCTCTTTACACATACGATTTCCAATGACCACTATCCTGAAATATGAATTACTTCTGTCTCCCTCTCTCCTACCTCCTTTTCACATCTTCTTTATCCTCCTTTTCCTCCTTCTTGTCCTCCCCTTCTATATGACAGAGTAACTGAGTCTCAGAGATGTTTCATGATTTATCAAGACTTCAGAGCCAATGAGGAGCACAGTACCATTTGAACCTACTTTTACAGGGTGTGATTGGTTCTGAAGTCTAAATTCTTTCTGCTGCTACATATTGCTTACATTTTAGAGATGTCCTAAACTTTTTTCTATATGGTAAAGAAAGATCTTCAGTCAGATATAAAGTAAGGCATTTTAAAGATTGGGCATAAAAAACAGTTTTTCTTTTCTTTTTTTTTTTGGAGTAGCTAAAAAATAGCTATTTCTCAAGATTGTGACTAAATTCTAGTTGACAAAATGATAATATTTTGTGATATCATTTAGTTATTGAGGACTGTTGAAACCTACTTTTAAGAGGATTTTTAAAATCTTGTATCTGGCCCTGGTTGGTGTGGCTCAGTGGACTGAGAGCTGGCCTGTGAACCAAAGGATCATTGGTTTGATTCACAGTCAGGGCACATGCCTGGGTTGTGGACCGGGTCCCCATCTGGGAGCACATGGAAAGCAACCACACATTGATGTTTCTTTCCCTCTCTTTCTCCCTCCCTTCCCTTCTAAAAATAAATAAATAAAATAAAATAAAATCCTGTATCTGTGTCTTCTTTTACACAAGAGAGTACTAGGGATTGGAAAGGTAGTTTGTAAGTACAGGCTTATAAAGAGGTTTTTATAAGTACAGGCTTATATCAAGAGGTTTTTTTGTGAAGGGACTTAAGGGAACAGATACTACAGTTTCAGGCACACTAATTATATGAGTTTAGGCACCACCAAGAGCTATGCCTCATCTGTGTGTCTGCAACTGAACTATGAGGGTGAAAACTATAGCCAATTAACTTGAGTACATTTCAATTGCTATTTTCTCTGAAACATATGGTACAGGGTTCTACTTGAGGGAAAACAACTTTAGATGTCTTGTCAACATTATTTACATTACTTTTGAAGGACAATCTACTTATTAATAATAATCACAGAGTAAAACAATTATAATTTTAAAAGCAACTAAAGTAGAAATAAGAGCCAAATTATTACTGTTCATATGTATTTACAAGACAGTTGCTATTCCAGACCCTACTCTCTATTTAATAACTGGTTGTGACATTTTTCCACATCTCTACCCTCAACTTAATACACAAATCTCAGGTTAATAGTATATTCCAGTGATATAACACTA
This sequence comes from Tonatia bakeri, assembly GCA_004024845.1. Lineage (NCBI taxonomy): Eukaryota > Metazoa > Chordata > Mammalia > Chiroptera > Phyllostomidae > Tonatia > Tonatia bakeri. The sequence goes on along the minus strand of PVIA01001731.1, from coordinate 90,368 downwards.
GATGTTATTGTAAATCATTAATTTCAATTCCTACTATTACACTACTGTAAGCTCTTCTATGTAGAAGACATTAAACTTGAATTAGAAGCTCTGTATCTTAACCTATCATCCACAATTATACTAACATTGGGATTTGATTGACACAGACATGGAGGCAAGGACCATTTACAAGGTTCCTGTTTTGTCAAACCTACGTTCACAGGGACATCTACTTGTAACTGTACCTACCTGCTTGCTCTTGGACAATATGTAACTAATAGGGGAAAATGGGCAATAAAGAGAAAGCAAATTATTATCCCACAGGCTCAGATGAAAAAACAAATCACTGAAAATTATTTATTACAGCAACTAGAAAACATGTAGAAATTATAAGCAAATAAGAGCCTGAGGGAAAAAAAGGTTAGCAGATGAAAGAGAAAGGGAAGATGGTGAACAGGTAAAAAGGATGAGTGGAAAATTTTTTAAAGTTCAAACTCAAATATCAAAATTAAAATGTGCACTAAAGGTAATAAATATAAAAAGTCATTGGGTTGGAAATTGAATTAGAATGTGGAAGACATTTTATTTTTCTGGGTTTGTTATAAATATTAAAAATATGAATAGAAGAGAATGATGAAAAAGTCAAAAATAGAAATCCAATATAAAATTTATTTAATCTGAGATATAAACTAGAATAATAACTGAAACAATATTTTAAAACATAAAACTTTCCTTAACCCATGCACATAAAATGAAAGGGCTCCCCAAGTTCCAAATAAATCCCATTGCTCTTTTCAGTAATTATAGGCAACTATAGGTGGCAGCTAAAGTGTCCAAGTTTAAGGGGTCTGAATACTTCAGGACTATATTGGAATAATCTCTCATCTAAAATGAGTGAATATATGATAAGAAAAAGTGAGAAGACACATGCTACACAATTAGACCACTGCTTGCCTTAACCAAAGCTGTGATGACAATTACTTGTTTAGCTTTTAAGTATATGTGTGTGTGTGTGTACATACACACACAGACATGCCCTGAAACACACCCACAGAGATTCTGAGCCTGTCAATCATGTTATCATCCAGGACGGTGCTCCACTGGTACAGATCATTTTTTTCACACATACTCCTGGTTGGGAACCAACAACTGAGCATATGATCGCAATACTGTAATTGGAGGCCTCATGTATAAGAAATTCTATACTTATTATCAATTTTAACCTTTACAGCTTCCTATTACACAGTTATCACTCTTACTTTATGAATGAAAAGCTGAGTGTAAGTTTAAATATTTTAGAGAATATATTCAAAGAATTTACCTTATTTAATGTACCCAATAGCCATTTTCATGAAGATATTTTCCATACATTTTTTATTGTTGTTCAAATACAGTTGTCTCCATTTTCCCCTCACCATCCCCCCACCCCAGCCATCCCCACCTTAAGATATTTTACAAATAATAGATTAAGAGATATATCCAAGATCATCAAGTCAGTAAGTGTTAACTACTGATTCAAAGTTTTCTGACATTTAATTACATCTATTGTGCCAATATCAGGATTCAAGGTACAATTTATCTAACTCCAAAAATTTCACCCTTTTCAATAAACTATTTGGGAACTGAGAAGGATATCTTGGGATGTTTGGCCAAGTAAAGATAGCCCCAAAATCTGTGGTTAATTTTGCCATATGCCTAAGGTTAACCTTTTATGGGGTTCGGATTTTCTTCTAGAATAGGAACTGTATTTTGTGTATTAGTCCTCAAAGTTTAAGCTACTCCCTATAATTTTATCTGATTTATTTATTATCTCCTCGTTGAATATCAGTAACAAAAACAGATGTGGGTAATGGATTATAAAGTCACTATAATGAGTTACTTTATTTATTACTGTATTTTAGTCAACTAAAAACTTTCCTAATTGTGAAAGAAGTTAGAATATGCTAGGAAGCTCTTTTAATGATTAGAATATAATAGAAATAGGAAATAGAAGCACAGGACAGTGTACTAGAAGAAAGCACTGGACTTGGCTTCAGAAGATTGAGTCTTTGTCTCAAGATTTACAAGCTACCTAAATATATATAGCTGAAACTCTCTGACCACTGGTTTCCTCTTTGACAAAGTGGAGTAATAAAATCTGCCTCACATGGTTGTGTCACTTAGATTAAGAGTGCAATATGGAGACTTCTTATTGTTTCTCTCATTCAATTTATTGTATTGGGATTATCCAGTCTGAGCAAGAGTGTCACATAATTAACTAACTTCATTCACTACTCATTTATTCAGTTCAATTTTCAATCATTATTTCTCTGCTATCCTAAAGAGAATCCTTCATTATGCACAACAGATTTGGCTAAACAACCTGTTGTACAAGTTATCCCTAAGTTTTTTTTAAGTCTTCTTCATTGAGATCTACTTAATTTGGAGCCCACTTCTATCCTGGATACTATAAACTGTTTATTTTCCAAAAACAAGAGGTTGATCGTCCTCTCTAGCATTCTGACTAGAGTTAATAGAATTCTACATTTTGCTAATAAAAAAAGGATCTTAAAGATTACCCACACAGTGTTCTCATTTTTTCAGAGAGAACTGTAGTATCTGGAAAAGTGAAATCACTTGCCTAAGATTATGAACAAACTGGTAGATCACAAAAATTAAACTGATAGCTCTTCTCTCTTGGGCTAGTGCTCGCTATGTTTATTCATGCTGCTGAAGTTGAATTTAATCAATAAAAAATGCCAAGACATGGGGCAACCTGTTTGAAAGTCCTGCTCTTCTTAGATTTCATAACTGATTTCAGAGTTTCTGAATTATTCAATTGCAGTAATGCAAACTTCTAGAATGTCTCTGGAGCCCTCAAATTCACAAGCCTGCAAACTTTACAGGCTTACCCTTATCCTACATCATATTCTTGAATTACCCTCCCAAGGACTTAGGGAATTATGTCGAGTCAACACAGTTGCCCTTATAATTCAGGTACCTTGAGTACAAATTATATTTGCTCTTGCTGCCACCAATCATTGCTCAATTTTTAATAACTCATTGGACATAATCAATTTCAAGGTCATCCACCTTGAATAATCAGGGAGATGACATCAGATCTTTGAATGCTGTAAACAAAAATGGCTTACGTCTTAGCATTTGAAATGTGGTCAAAATGAAGAGAAAATGATTTTGTGCCTCAAAACATTTAAACGTGGAGAGTCCCATACCACTGAACTACAAATCTCAATATGAAGTGTTTTCTGCTTTGAGATTTTGGGCTTTGAGTCAATGGACTTGCCAAGGATCCAGGTATTTTGGATAAAGTCAATCTAAAACCCTATAAACTCTGATTTCAGTCTAGTACTTTTACAATGATATCATTCTTCACCTACAAATTCCACCAACTGATGATGAAAGTTCATATAAGATGGTGGATTTTCACTCAAAAGTCATTAAATAGGCTTATGTCTAGTGCGAAAATCAGATGGTGCCAATTTCTTGCTCAGAAGCTGTACGTGTATAATAACATTGGTCATAGTTTATTGAGAGCCAACAATATAGTTTATCCACAGGAGAGGCTGGTCAGACCTATTGCCTGTAAGATCACACAGCCCTTAGCTCTCATACCGTTCTGCCACTTACAATCTGTTCACAACTGAGTAAGTCACTAAAACATTTTGAATCTCTGTTTATTGACATTTCAGATGTAAATAACATCAAATCTGCGGGGCTGCTGTGAAGAGTAAATTGAATCATGTATTTAAGAACACTGCTTATGCTCTGATAAGGGCATAATAAATGTTATATATTATTTTCTTTATTGTTATTTATTCATATCTACAAACTGGCCCCAAAGTTATCATCAATATTTCCTCAGAGAGATTGATTTATTGGCCTTTAATTGGACCTCTAGTGGTTGGAAAAATCACAATTTGAAACCAGGTATCTCATTTTAAAAGCTACTGTTTAGATCTGTGAGATAGTCCACGTGTATATGCATGGCAGGGATCACCTTACTTTCTGTATTAAATTGTTGTGTTGAAACACTTTCTAATTTTGGCTCCATTCTTTGATTCTGTTTACAGAAAAATCTGGTAATACCATGGGAACTCAGTATATATTAAAAAAAAGAAATGTGCTTTTGTTGATGATACTTTGACAGAAAAAGCAATATACCACAAAATGTAAATATCTTCTTCAAAGTATAAGCATCAACTTGGAAAGATGACTAGCCCTGAACTGAGTCTATTTTAATAACCCATGCATTATTTATCCATCAAATAATATTGACATGAAGTAGGCAACATGTTGTGTTTTGTTTTGATTTTTCTAGCATCTCTCTAATGATAATACGATTTTTGTCCCTTTCCATCCTCAAACTTCACAATGCATTTTATTAAACAACATCCCAAAGGTCTTATTCATGGATAAACAAGACTGAAACACAAAGATATGTTGTCTACCCTCAAGAAACTCACATTCTAGTGATAAAGATTGGGAACTGAAGGAGTAATTTCAGTAAATTCAGCAAGTCTTATGGTAACAAAATACACAGGGTAGTCAAAGCACAGAAAAGGCTCCTGAGCCAGTCTCATGCAGCAAGGCTAAGACAGGCAGGGCCCCAGGTACCTAGAAAGGACCCTAAGAGGTATTGATTTTAAAAGGTAGTAAAAAGGGAAGGAGAACACTAAACATCTCTTATTTGTGTTGTCCTTTTAACAGAAAGAATATTTAAACATTTGGAATGATGTAAAACTCACAATGCTGGAAAGTTCTTGACACCAAAAAAGCTGCAGCTCATTTAATGCCAGCAAAATTACAGTTTAGTAATATTGTTCTTGTATATTTTAACAGTTTAACTTTTTTTCTCAATTTTCTTCACTTTATCTTAATTGGCGCAGGGAAGCTAACTTAGCATGTGCTGGTAGGTGATATTAATTTGTAAAATGCACAGCAAGAATTTAAAAGAATCAATAAAGTTATTATATGTCCTGACTCATCATGTCCTTGTTTAGACTGGCAACACATATATTTACATACATTAGAGGAGTATCAGGGAACTCACAGTCTTCAGAATGAGTAGACAGTACTGACAAATTGTGTAAAATCAGCAGCAATAACTAGATGAACAAACTCTATGTGTCACGTTTAGTCATCTTTCCAAAATATATCTCATGAGTAAAGTATATAAAAATAATTAATAATAATTTCAACAAAGTCTTAACATTTTCCAACACTTGAATTTTAATTTACTTTCACAAATTAATCTTCTTCAGCTCCCACTACCACATGAGATAGGTGAAACATACAAAACATACCTGCTTCCCTGTTGGTATGATACCAATATATAGATATTATGAACCTGAAAGTATCAGGTGATTTACAATAACACCTAACTGATCCATTTTAGTTTTTCCACAGGTTGAATCTCAATCATGATCAGAGAAAAAAGGTGGCAACAGCGCAGGGGATCCCTATAATTCAGCACCCCTCAGAAACAGTTCTACCACAAACTGCAACAAACATTTATGAAGTACCTACCATGGAAAAAAAAAAAACCAGGTTGGTTGCTAGATATGCAATAACAACAAATACAGACAGGATCTCTCAGGGAACTGACATACTTTTTAGGGGATAGAGCAATGAAAATAGGTGGGAAAATACTGGTTGCCCTGATGGCAGATAGGAAACAGATATGAAAAGGATTTTAATTCCTTCTAAACTTAGATTTTGTCCAAGAACAACAACAAAAGCTCTTTAAGAGATTTTTGCAAAGAAGTAACAAAAAAAGTATTTGTTTCTAGAAAGATCACCCATGTTCCATGAGAAGAATGGGACAGTTGCAAAACATAAAAAGTAGATGGGTCAGTGAACAGGATTTTGTGGTAAACCAGATAAAAGAAAGCACCAGTGGTATAGAAATGAGATGGAAATGAGTAAATGCATTTTTAAAGTACGAAGGAGGAATAATCATCAGCACTTCTTTACTAGATGGTGTGAATGGTTGTAAGGCAGGAGAGTCAGAAAACTCTCAAGTGACCAGCCTCTAGCACTGACTGAATGATGATTTATTCCCTTAAAGAAGGAGGGGCAACTTGTGTTTCCTTGTTAGTTATATTAAAAGAATGCCAGTTGTCCAAACTGTCATTTTATTAGTACAGCTTGACTTTTTCCTCCTCCAAGTGGATTTTTTTATGAGTTTTAGTAGTTCTAGAACTTGGTAGATGCTCAGTAAACATGAATGAAACAAATGAAAGTGTGAATGAATAAATGGCTGGATATTACTTCATTTGAAATTTACATTATCCCTGAGGAGAATGAAAAGCAAATAATTTAATACTCATTTTAGAGGTGAGAAGTCTGATATAGGATGGGTTACAGCATTTGGCTAAGGTTACCCAGCAGGTAAGCAGGAAATCAGAGGATGAAATATAATTCCTTTCATTCACACTCTGGGGCTCTTTTCACTGCATCAACATGTTTCTTACTTATGACCTACTTTTTCATTATCCAAATCCTAATAAAGAATTCCACATGAGTTATGTGGTCTTCATTTCCAAATTAACTAAAAGGATGTGCACATAATTTTCTCCTAATAAATTACTTGATATCATGGGGCATCTCATAATCTACAAAATTACCATAATTAATGAGGGCATGTAGTTGGTGAGTGGATCCATCAAGCTGTTCCTAAGTTTTGCAAAGCAGGTAAAAGATCAGAGGCAAAGAGTGATTATCCACAACCCTTGGTCAGTTTGAGAACACACACACATACAAGCACACACACTGCAGAGGGCAAAACAAGCTCTCCTTCAACCTAAAAACTAAAGCACTTTTGATGGTTATGTTGGGTGAATGGGATTTGCAGAGAGAATAAAGATATTGTTCCCAAACCTGCAATCCCAGGATGCAAACTCAGCATCATGTGGACTTTGTATAGAGTTCCTAAAATCTCTGTAAACAGTTTTCACATGGTATTTATAGAAATTAACTAAAAAAGCAAGCCTGTCTAACATAAAAATAGCATCATAAATAGAAAAGCAATGGTTTCTGAAACACTTTGCAACAAACCCAGTCAGTGGTTCTTGCACACCTTAGCTTTTCCAGAGATCCTGAGACACTTTTACTTTGAAAAGTTATTAAACACAAATAAGGTTGCGACTACCTAGGATCTCACCAAGTAATATGGAAAATAGAAATGAAGTCACATAACTGAAATGTAATACAATCCATGAAAAAACTGAGGTGTCCTGATTGGTGTGATATTGAGTCAAAAAGGTGCAGTCAGACAAGTGACTATGTGAATAAGGCTAGCCAAACCCTGTATAGTTTTGTAGGCAACAGAAGTCATAAACCTTTGTAATCATACTCAACTTCAACTTTGTTCCAGCTCCTTCTTTCCTTAGGAAACAGGACTACATGACTTAGGATGGAATCTAAAATGTTTGTCCTCTCCCTGTTTCGTATTTCACCCCCACCATTTCATGTCCATTATGCAATGCAAAATTAAGGGAGACTGGAAAACAAAGACAAACATCCCCCTCAATTTCCTTCCTCTCTGAGCCTAAGTTTACTCATTTTAAAAGTTGACATAAGCTTTAAAATGTTCTTAGTATACAAACTCTGGTCAAAAAACCTAAAGCTCTGTCAGTTGTCAGTCCATTGTCCCTCCATTCGAATCTATCCCAAAGTAGTAGGCACTTTGCAGAAGGCAATCACAGCCAGACATCAGGATAATTTCCAAAGTGTAACACTTCCTAAATTATGGGCATTTTCCAGTTTAGTAAAATTCAAAGTGAGAACAGAAGAAAGTGCAATAGAAATACCTACCTCTGTAATTGAGATAGATTAGCTATCTCCCAAATTTTAAAACAATGTTCAAAAATTCCAGTAAGTCAGTGAGTCTAGGGGGCACTCTGCAATTAATATAAATAATTAATATATGTAATTAGTATATATGGATTCTAATGTCAATCACATGGGAAGTAAAAGCAAACAAAGATTTAAAAAGTGATACAGAAATAATACAATAAATGAAGGAAAGCATATAGATAAGCGAGAATAGTCATGACTCAGCCATATATATACACATATACATACACATATATATGATTTATGTTCATATATATAATTTAGATGATATATATCATATATTATATAGTTAGTTTTACTGATGTTATCTATTAATTCTATATTGAGTAAGAGCTTATAATATCTCAGGGACAATGTATGTAAATCACAATGAATTTCACACATGAATAAAATATTGTATTAATTCTACACAATTATATGTCTTTGGAAAAGACATAGAAAAATAGTATTAAAAATAACTCCTTCATGTATCTACTAATTCTTGAAAAAAGGAACACAGAAAGGATAGACCATAAACTAATGACATTTGTTATTTATAGAAGGTACATTAGGAATAGGACAAGAAGGATAATTAATATGGGGCAGGAGAGCAGCATATCTCTGAGTATACCTCATTAAATAGATCTGACTTTGAGACCATGCAAACGTTTCACATAATACAACAAACAAATAAGTAAAAATCAACAAAGGTGTCAGAAATCTTAAAATAGGATACAATCATAAACAACTGAATGTAAGTTACTTGAAATAAATAACCATATTAAAATGGGTTAAAAAAGAGAAAAGGAAAGGAGAGGAAAACAATTACTTTTTAGGACCCAGTATTTTGACATTATATCCCCAGACTTAAAGAAAAAAGAATTATAAATAGTAAATTCTTGTTAGAGTTATTTTTTCTTAGTGTCAAAATTTCATAAGAAATTTTGATACTACTTTCTATGTATCCAGGACTCAGTAAAATAAGTAATTAGTTTATAGCAAGTATAGTTGTAGATTCCTCAGTGCTGAAAAAAGATGTTACACTAAGAAAAGGGGACAAATAGAAATGTGGTGTTGGATTGGAATTGAAAGGAGTAACAGCATAGATATATTTCAAACATGTAGATAGGTAAGTAGAAACATAGATAAATAATTAGAAATGTGTCTGAGTGTGTTTACCCACCCTACCCCTGTGGAGAAAAACTGGAAGCAGGGATAATATAATAACAATGAGCCTACTAGGTAACAAATTATGATTTCTAATTTAAAATAGTTATTAAATATAAATTACTAAAAACAAAAACAGCACTATTAGAGAAATAGCTACTTCTAGAACTGAGGCTGAAAAAGTATAAGATGACTCTGGACCATCTTGTGAAAAGTAAAATTTTCAAAAAATTATAGAGATGTGTCTAAAAGAAACAGGAGCCATATGAAAGAAGTTCCCACTGGCCATATCTGTGACAGTTTCAGCATCCCAAATCTGAGATTGTAATCTATGGAATAAATTAAGAATGCAAGGACACAGACTGAGGTAAATAAATGAATATAAAGATAAATGAGAGAGAAATGAAAGCTCTTTTTTTTCTGTGTTAGAATGTCAAATGAGGAAAGAATGGTGGAATTAGAAAGTGACCATTCAGCAACCATCATAATATTAACAAATTCCACCACAAATTATCAGAATGCTGACACTACTGAATTAGAGTTTGAGTAATAACAGGATATGGATAGTCTTAAAGAATCTCCTCATAAGTACCAAAGAGACAATATATAAAGTTACAATGGAAGAATTTAACAGATACAACATTAAATAAGTGATCAAATGTTAATATCATCAGAAATAATACAAATCAACAGAATTTACCTGGTAATATAATGCATTGAGAAAAACAAAATATCATTTCTATGGTATTCTTGCTAGAAATTTAAAAGAAACAGTTAATCACAAGGAAACATCAGATAAACACAAACTAAGGGTCAGTCTACAAAATAAATTCCCTGTACTCTTCAAAAATTTTAAGATCACAATACGCAAAGACTAATAAAAAGTATTCTATATCAAAGAAGACTAAAACTATACAACAAGTATGATGTGCAATCCCAGATTAGATCTGAAACAAAGGGAGAAATGTACATCCATACACACATCTATAGAAGACATTTGACAAATCACTAAAATTTGAATAAGATCATGGCAATAATTTTAATATCCTGATTTGATAATTGTACTATGGTTATGTAAGAGAATATTCTTGTGTTTAAGAAATATATATGGAGAAATATATGAGACATCTTATATGATAAAGTTGCTCTGAAAACATTTAGAAAAGATATTATGTATATATGTACAAATATAAATATTGTGATATGGATATTGTGAGAGAGAAAATGTGATAAAGTACATGGGATACAATTTTAATTGCAAAATGTCTATTATTTATATGTTTACAAATACAATTTAAGTCTTAAATGATTCCAAATAACAAATTAAAGATCATGAAAAGATGCTGAATATCCTTCACCATTAGAAAATTGCAAAATAAAACCACAATCAGATACCACCTAACATATGTCAGACCAACTAAGGTTTTAAAAGAAAGTGACAATATGTAAGGGAGGGGAGCATGCAAGCATCTAGACCTGGAGCACATGGCTGGGGGGAATGCAGGATGGCACCACTACTTGGGAAGACAATGTGGCAGTTTCTCATCAAATTAAACAGGCACTGACCATATGTCCCAGCGATTTCACTCCTAGACATTTCTCCAAGTGAAATGAAAATTGTGTTCTCACAATACCCTGTACGTGAATGTTGAAACCGCTTTACTTTTAATTGCCAAACTGGAAACATCCCAAAGTCTCACTAAAGTGGGGAATGGATAAGCAAACTGTGGTGAAAACATAATAGGATTCTATTTTGTAATAAAAATGAATAAATTATTGACACAGGGAACAACATGGATGAATCTCAAATAATTATGCAAGAGGAGCCAGACCCAAAATGCAACATTCTGTATGCTTCCGTTTTCACATTTTTTCAAAGTCATTACTGTACAGGGTGAGGGAAATAGATCCATGGTTGCCAGAGTCTGGGTGGGGAAGGATCCGGCTGCAAAGGGGCAGTGGGGAGATTGGTGGATGTACAGAGCGGTTCTACATCCTTATTGTCGTGGGGTTTACACAATCAGATACAATTTTTCAAAACTTAGGGAATTCTATAATGAAGAAGATAAATGTTTCTACAAATAAATTATGTTACTAAAAAATGGAAAAAAAGCACTGAAATTCTAAAACTGTAAATCACTGACTCAAATACGCACAGCTGGGGTTACTTCTCTGCGGGCCTGTTACTCATATCAACTTCTGAGACAAGGGAGAGTACTTCCACTTTCTACTAAGCATTTATCACCCCTCCCAACTTCATGGGCCTCTGAAGAGACTGAAGCCTGGGCAGTGCCCCTTGCCAGCAGTCTGGGAATAACACTGGACGAGGCACCAAATAAGAGAAACAGATGGATTTCAGAGATGATGCCTCGACCATATCAACTATCTTGCAGGATGCCAACTAGTAGCGTCCCAGCAGCCCACATTTTCCGTAATGGCAGTTAGAGGACCCACAGCTGCGATGAAACACCTGCATGTGAAGACAATGCTTCCACATGTGAGATGGAGCTACAAGTACAGCCACCAACCCAAGAGGAAAAGACAAGGAAAGACTCAGAAACTTGCAGGTAGAAAGGTTATTTCTTATTTTTCTCTCCCAGGCAAACAGAAGTGAGGTATGAGACACTGACTGCCTAGGATGTTGCCTTGTTATGGATTTCACACTGGAATGGGAGTCTGTGGCAGAGCTTTCATTGGGTTTTGTGGCTTCAGATATTAGCAAGCAAGGAGATGTGGCATAGAATTGTACTATCAATATCTGGCAATTTTCTGGCCTGGTCTTTTGACATGGTATTCAGCCTACTTTGTTTTATATCAGTATTGACCCTTCTCTCAATGTAGACTTGATTTTTTTTACACAATGCTGCCTTTATATTAAATAAGACAGAATAAGGGGCCAGTCACCTTGCCAGAGAGAAGATTGCAGAGCAACGCAACTTTCTAAAATTTAGTAATTGTGATATGACATTTATTCATTGATTCTTTTCATCAGTAAAAAAAGTTAATAAATATTATTACTAGGTCATTAATGGTCATGAAATAGTCTTGCAGATTTTTAACTATGAGATAAAAATTTATTGGAAATATGTAATTATTTTCCCCAGTACATTTTATTCTTCTATTCTATTCTATTCTATTCTATTCTATTCTATTCTATTCTAATCTAATCTATTCTATTCTTGCTTGATTACAATTGTCTCAATTTTTCCCCTGTTGTTCTCTCCTGCTTTGCCGACGCCCAGTCCCTCAGTCAATCCCCACCCTGTTGTCCATTGCCATGGGTCCTTTACACATGTTCCTTGACTACACCCTTCCCCTTCTTTCCCCCATTATTCCTCTCCCTGCTCCTCTCTGGTAACTGTCAGTTTGTTCCTTATTTCCAGGTCTCTGGTTCTACTTTGCTCATTTGTTTGTTTTGTTGATCAGGTTCCACTTATAGGTGAGATCATATGATATTTGTCTTTCACTGCCTGGCTTATTTTGCTTAGCATAATGCTCTCCGGTTCTATCCATGCTGCCGTAAAAGGTATATATAATTCTTAAAATTGTCTAGACAGCAGTACATTTTAGTTCCCTCTAATTAAGATATGTTTTATTGTTGAAATAGAATATGCACTAAAGTGAACACTTAAATACTTTTTCCACTTCACAGTTTCTCTGCTAGAATAGAAATAAAAGAAATAAAGAGAATAAAAAATTTCCTGATGTGCATAACAGTACTTTATGAAACCAAAGAGGAGAAGAAGCTAGCTTATGATCATAGAACAGGCTAGTGTGTGGTTAGGAAGAGAACGCTTGAGTAATCTAAAACACGATGCCTTATTTTCTACTCATAAAACAAATAATCAATTATTAATATAAATAATAGGTCTGGGGCCAATTAGAAACATTCTTTGTGACTTTGATAATTTCTTCAATATAACATCAGTGAAACAGCAAAGAATCTTACCCATTCCCAAAGAGACTTACAGAAGGATTCTCCTATGCATGTTTTCTGATGGAGATATTTATGAGTCTCAGAATAGAGATGGAATCAATGAAGTTTACAAAGGATTAAGGTCTTCAAATCATGTCTCTTCCATATAAAAGTTCTCCTCCCAGACACTGGCTTCATGGATCAGTGCATGATTATACTTCTTTAGATATATAATGAGTCTACTCATACAGAATCAAAGACATAAAGAATTTAAGAAAAAAGTTCACTTTCTATATCAACTCCCATTTACATCACATTCACTGAGCCACTGTTTGCGGTACTTTTAAATATACCATCTGATGAAGATCTTCGTAACTCTTCTATGTGTAACTAACTCATTCATTCAAGCAATTATTTAGCAATAGTTGATTAAACACTGCCCTGGACACTGCCGAAGGTACTGAACTGGATGGATCTAGAGATGAAGTCTCCTAGCTCTCGAGAAATCATAGTCTCCAGGGGGAGGCAGACAAGTAAATAGGTAATTTCAAAACAAGAAGATAATATTCTCCAGGAGAAGAAAACTCTGAATTCTTCAAAGGCAAACAGGAGCAGCATTTAAGCTAGTTACAGGAATAAAGATTTCATGGCTAACAAGGGTTATTGAGCCAAGTGATAAGAAATACAAAATGGTTATTAGGCCTGTGAAAATGAGTATCAGGCAGGTGGTAAGATTATTAATGTCAAAGAGTCCAAGAGAATAGTTCTATACTCATTTTTAATTTGAGCAATATGAAGTTCAGGGTGAGGGGAGTAAATAACTTTTTCAAAGTCACACAGTGGTTATGGCCAAGTACAAGAATGTTAACTGCTAATAAATTTATATAGGTTTATATACTATCCCAAAATATGGGTTTGCTATTACACATATTAACTAAAATTAATCCTTTGCTACCATCAATCATTAACTGAGGCTGTTTTGTTTGAGTATGTTACTTTTACATTTATTCAATTTCTAAGTGGAGGGGGTATTCTTAAACCTTCTCCTGATAATGTGCCATCATCTAGACTGTTGCATTAGTCAGGGTTCTTCACAGAAACAGAAGAAATAGGATATATATTCCATTCTATGTATAAAGGGAACACAGAGGAAAGTATATATATAAGTAACATACTTATTATAGGAATAAATCATTTGGTAATAGAGGCCAAGAGGTCCCACAATCAGATGTGTGGCACAGGGGTGGGGGAACATACTCACCATCTTCCCTGAAGACTAAACAGTGCCTCACAGTGGAGAACCAGGAATCCCACCCTCCCAGTTGCACCAGAAGCCCCCTTTGGAGGCAGGTAGATGTGGTACATGTGGTGCTGTTGGACATCAGATGAACCCCTCCTGGGCCTTGTGCTGATAAAAAGCCAGCAGGGCAGAACAGTGAGGACCAGCTAAACCTGATGGAGACAGTCACAGACTGTGGATCACTTTAGCCTCAAACGGGCTCTCTAAAGCTAGACTGGGATACCATCTGACTTTATCAGAGATAGATCCAGAAGGAGAAGACAGTAGGCAAACAAAAGACTCTGCTGAGATGAATTCCACCTTGTGCTTTTTCATTATTTGCACTATTTTTTCTCTTACATAGATTTTTAACATTTTTTTCTTTTTATTCAATTTGTCCCTATTATTTCACTACACTTTTAACTTTAGTTTTATTTCAAATCTCATATTTTACTCTTCCCTTCTCTTACTCTATTTTGCCTTCTTCCTTCCTTTCTTATTTTCATTTTAAATTTTATCTTAGTATTCTCCCTTTCTATGCCTTCTTTCTATTCTTCATTCTTACCATTTCTCCTCCCTCCATTCTTTTAAAATCAGTTTTCTTTCCCATTAGTCATCTCAATTTTTTCTGTTTCTAATACTATCTTTTTTCTCTTTCCAACTTTAATTTTGCTCATTTGTCATTGATGTGATCATTGTTGCAATTCTTCAATTTTATTCCTAGATCGTAACTATCTTTTTTATTTCAAATCTCATATTTTACTGTTCCCCTATCCTACTCCATTTCACCTTCTTCCTGACCTTTGTTATTTTCATTTTAAATTTTATTTGGTTCCTTTCTTAGCCTGTATCCTAATCCTTGTGCTTATTATTTCTCCTACCTCCATGCTCTCAAAATCATGTTTTCCTATAGACATACCATAATGTTTTTCTTTTCTTACTTTTCCCTTTCTTATAATACTCTTATCTTTCCACCTTTATTCATCTTCTTCATTTGTTGTGGATATTGCTGTAGTGGTTGTTTTTCTTTACTTTGATTCCTATTTTCATTTTATTTTAAACTTCAAACCTCATATATACTTTTCTTGTCTTCCTCACTTCATTTTATCCTATACCCTCCCTTTTGTATTTACATTGTAAATTTTATTTTCTCCATTTCTTCACCTTGATTCTATTCCCTACTGTTATTATTTCTCCTCCTTATACCCTCTCAAAATTATTTTTATTCCATTAGTCACCTCATGTTATTTTCCTTTCTTCTAATATTCTTATTCCCTTTTTATCTTTCTTAATATTTCTTAATATTTGCTCATTTGTTGTTGGTACTATGGTTGTGATTGGGGGTATTTTTGGTGGTGTGGGTTTTGTTTGCTGGGTTGTTGGTTTTGATCTAGCAGCACCTGCACAGCAGCATACAAGACATGGTGGGGGTTATGACTCTCAGCCAGCCAGCCACAGGTGAAACCCACCAACTAATGCACCAACATCCAAAACCAAATTACAACAAGAAACCCCACATAAACTGCATAAAGGGCTCCCTAGATTAATTCAGGGGATCAAGGAGGCTGCACCACTGAGTCCCACAGGTATCCTACCATAGAAGCTCACCCCATGAGGTCAGGGAGTCAAAGAAAAATAATTTAGTGTGCATAAACAAACAAAAAGACTCATTTAACATGGGGAGACAAAGAAACAATCCTCAATTGAAAGGAAAGAAGGCATCCCCAGAAAGAGTGCTAAATGAAGTTAAGGCAAGAAATCTATCAGACATAGAGTTCAAAGTAATGGTTATAAGGATGCTCGGAGAACTACAAGGAACTTTATGGGAGCTACAAGGAAATTAGTGAGAACTACATCAGCATAAAAAAGGACATAGGAACTATGAATAAAAACCAAGAAGAAATGAATAATACAATATCTAAAATGGTTACACTAAAAGGAATTAAAAGCAGACTAAGTGGAACAGAGGATTGAATCAGAGAGTTGGAAGATAAGACAGAAAACAAAACAAAACAAAACAAAACAAAACACCCAGTCAGAATAACAAAATGAAACAAGAGTCAAAAGAACAAAGATAGTCTAAGGTAGCTGCAGGACAACATCAAATGTAACAATATTTGAATCATTGGGATGCTAGGAAGAAAAGTAACAAAGAATGGAAAAACTGTTTGAAAAAATGATGACAGAAAACTTCCCTAACTTGATGGGGAAAAATATCACAAACCTTCAGGAAGCACTAAGGGTCCCAATCAGATGAACTCAAAGAGGCCCACTCCAAGACACATCATAATTAAATGGCAAAATTTGAAGACAGAAAGAGAATCTTAAAGGCATCTAGGGAGAAACAGCTAGTAACATGCAAGGGACCTCCAATAAGGCTATCAGCTGATTTCTCAACAGAAACACTATAAGCCAGAAGAGAATTGCACAAAATATTCCAAGTAATGAAAAGCAAAGGTCTGCAACCAGGACTACTCTACTCAACAAGGCTCTCATTTAAAACAGAAGACAAAATAAGGAGCCTCCCAGACCAAAAAAAAAAAAAAGGCTCAAGAGTACTTCTCTGCCCGACTAGCATCCAAGAGATGCTAAATGGACTGCTATAAGAAGATAGGGAGAAAGAGAGAAACATTGATGGGTTTCTCCTATACCCACCCTAACCAGGGATCAAACCAGCAACCTAAGTATACGACCTCACTGGGGATGAAACCCACAGTCTTTTGCTTTACAGGATGACTCTCCAACCAAATAAGCCACACCAGCCAAGGCTAAAACTTTATTATCTATTGCTTGTCAGTTTATTATTTTAAATGAATGTGTATCTTATATGCTTACAGAGGACAGAAAATGTAAATTTAGGTTCAACACTCAGGACAGTCTACATAATTTATGGTGCCCAGTGCAAAATGAAAATATGGGTTCTTTATTCAAAAGTTATTAAGAATTTCAAAATGAAGACAGCAGAGCATTGAATGAAGCATGGCACCCTTTTGAGAACAAGATCCTGTGTGATGCAACAGGTAACAAACAATATGAATCTGGCCATTTTGTCAATTTATATCCAGTATCTACCATAATATCTGATAAAGAGGTACTCAATAAATACTCATTAAATGTAATATGTAAATTGCTTAGTTGAAATATCATGACACAGCTTCCTACTAGTATGTGAATAATTTATTCAGAATCATTCCAAGGATCATGATTTGAAAAGAACAGAGAGAGACATAAGGCTCAGTGAACCAATGAGAAAAAAAGAACAAAATAGAGGAAACCCAAGGCATAAAAATTTACCCTCAAAATGTTGTTTGAGGTCATCTTTCCTCTATCATAAAACCTAGAAAAAACTTTCAAAAAGTAAAATAAAATTTGACTCTTTAGAAAGAAAAAAATAAACATTTGAATACATAAAGTATTCCAGACACAGAATGTTTTACATATAATATTTCATTTTATGCTTATCAACGTACTTTTCTTCCTTACCTATATTTAAGAAAGCTATAGATCAGAGAGATAAGACAATTTACCTATTTTCATAAACTGAGCTCTTTTAAGGCCCAGAATAAAATTTTATACCTAGGACAATACTGTCTTTCTTATGTCTCAGGGGACCCCACTGAGAAGAGCTTTCCTTGAAATTTTCTGTGTTTTATTTTGGTACCTGGGACTTGGTGAGGAGGCTGGCAATGCCCTCAGGGTGGAATACTATGAGCCTGGGAACAAGTTTCCTGATCATCTTCTATGCCCACCTTTGAGTGCAGAATCAGCCAGTTCTGAGAAGTCAAAAACTGATAGAGTCAAGAAAATGCCTAAGCCTTCTGATCCAGTAATCCCTTTCCTTGGGATGTAGGCAAATGAAATTATTCAAGAGTGTAAACTACCTATTCACTGTAACATTTTCTATGAATGTAAGGAGAAACATTTTATCAATTTCATTTTTGCCATGATTGTGCAGGACTTTTAATATGAATTGACTGATTTAGTGAGAAATTTAGAAGAATGAAAATTATGGAAAGGAAATCATAAACTATAATACAATAAGCACTAAAAGAAAAGTATTCATGCTGTCACAAAAGTTAGGACCTCCTTCTTTCTGCTGTGTAGTATTCCATTGTATCCACTGGGGTACATTTGTACCCCAGTTTTTTAGACCTCCTCCCTTTTGCAACAACATGGACAGACCTGGGGAATATTATACTAAGTGAAATAAGCTAGTTGGTGAAAGACAAATACCAGATGATCTCGCCTATTAGAGGAATCTAATGAACAAAATAAACAAACAAACAAATAGAACCATAGCCATGGAAACATGGAACAGACTGAAAGTGACCAGAAGGAAGGAGGGTGGGGGATAATAGTGGAAAGAAGGGGAAGGGGTTAGACAAAGAACATGTATGAATGACCCATGGACATGGATTAACAGTGTGGGAACTGACTTTGGGAATAGGGAGAGTGAGTTGGGTAGAGGAGGGCAAAGGGGGAAAAATTGGGATAACTGTAATAGAATAACAGTAAAAAACGATTTAATAAAAAAGAACAGTATTTCCCAAAGTGTGGTCTAAAGACTTCCTATTTCAGAAGCACCTACTTATTCAACATGCAACATGCCCCATCCAGTGGCCCATCCTTGGCCTTGAATGATTGATACCTGTGTGTTGTCAAAGGTTCTCTTTCAGCAGTCTCGTTTCAGAATACAGTGTTGCCTCTGGTCTACAGTCAACAAAGTTAACAGAAATGGTGGCTGGGATTTCTTTACCCTGTGCACTCTCTGCCATAGGCATCTAGGGTGGGCACCTCAGTGCCTCTATAGGCCCTGGGCCACATGTCTATCACTGTTCTGGGGGTGGCTCCACATATCTTCTCTGCAAAGTAAATTTACTCTTCGGATCAATGCTCTTATTGCTTCTAATTGATTTTGTGAGGAGTGCTCTCTCAGATTGATCTTATGCTTGGTCAATGAGGGATAGACATTCCTTGTTTAATGAGGCCCACTTTTCTTACTCTTCCACAGGGCTCCTGCCTACCCTCCCCACTAGTGTGGAAGGCAAGGATACGGTTAACATTGAAAGAGAGAGACCATATTGTACATAGGAATCCAGTAAATGCAGAGTTCAAGAGGAAACACAATTGGAAGAGTTTCCCTATATTTATACTATAAAATACTTAATAAGTTTAACATGATTAGAAAACTAATTATTATTTATATGTACTACACACACTGGGTAAGACTCTCACTTGTGGTCATCATCAACATGGCACAGTAGCAATTTTTGAGAGTCATTCCAAGCCAGAACTCACAGGTGGTACTGTGAATAATGATTGTGCACAATCATGTAACCTGCATTAAATAAATGTAATGAAGGAACTGAGTAATCAAGTAGATCTATCTTATTTTAAGATCTACGTTATTTAGATTTGCACACATAGGATTCAAGATCAGAAACCAGAGCCTCAGATTCAGGTTACAATATGGATAAAAGCTTTTCCAATTAAATCATATTGAGCATTCATTCCAATGCCCTATTCTCCAAATTTTGAAATGGGTCCTGAAGAGCCATGGAATTTTGAGTAACGACAGCATCACTACCTTTTTCTCATGGTAGGAGATATGAAATTAGCCAGGGATGGCACATGTGACTATAAAGAACATAAAGAGATGGTTCCTTGACCTGAACAGGAAGAGATGGGGCTGAACACTGACAAATCTTCAAGTGCATTGATTGAGCAATAAACAAATATGACCACCTCATCTCTATGCAATTACTGTATAAATTACTATCACATTGAACCATGAATTCTGAATAATAAATAAAATTGTTGATATTATTTTGAGACAAAAAGAGGCCTCAAGAAAGTATTTTGCTGGGACCATGCATACCCTGGTCCAGGTGGTAGAATCTCATACTCCTCAAAGTCTATGCAAAGGAACAGAAAAGCAATGAACACAGCAAAGGGCAAGATGATATGCTGGACTTTTGCATGCCTGAGACAACATGTTCTCCAATGCAAAAGGAAAAAATCAAGCACAACATTTACTGAAAAATAAAAGTAAGCCTATTGGTGAGAGAAATTGAATTACCTTTAACCTGAAAACTATGTTTGATATCACAAGAGATAAAGCTCAGGCTTAAAAATAGGAGGCAGGCTCCTATAGATGTGCCCAGCTGTATGGCGAATCACAATAGAGCTATAGTTAAACTGGTGGTTTGGACCAATGCTCCACAGAATTGAAATTAAAAGAAAGCCGCTAGTATTTGGAAGTTTGTTCCCTGGGTCAGGTGGTATTTGATAATTTACTGGCTTTTGAGTAACACTTCAGAAGCCATCATGTTGTGCCTAAGAGTTAAATTTATTCTTCCACTACCAGCATGTTACCATACACAACTTTAACACCTTAAGCCTCACTTGGCTCATTTGCCAAATGCAGATAATAATGGAGCCAGTAGAGTTGAATCATTGCACATAGCTTTGTGCTGGTTCTTAGAGGGCATTAACAGCTTTTATATCTGGACTTAAAAAAAAAACATTTCATAACCCTCAAAGTCATACTTCTTAAGTAATCTGAAAACATGGATATAGAAAAGTTTAAGTGATAAAATGTTTAGTCACTTATTGTTTTGGATTCTTCCCTCACCCTAGAATCTCAGAGGAATCAAAAGGCTTATATGATGCCTGATAAAAAAAAATAAAAACAAAAGGCCCAGAATGTATCAAAATCACTTGTGAAAGTTTCATTTTCTATTTCAATAGTGTCTGTTTATTGCTCAGTGCCAAATTCATCCTCGATGCATTTCAGAGAGACAACCAAATTATCCATAGTCCACTCTCTCTAAGTTCCTATGGGATAGGAACTGATCAAATAATGCTCTCATCCATCTAACACCAATTCTCTTACCCCATGAATAGAACTATTTTCCTCCTCAGGAAGATTAGGCTATCCTATTATCCAAGTTTCAGAACTCCTCCCCTGACAATGCTATTCTTTTCAAAAGAAGATATTGTAAAATTATCTATAAGATTTAAAGTTCAACTTTCCCTCAGAGGTGAAAAGGAGAGGGAAAGTAAGAGTTGCTTAACTTTTCTCATTTTTCTACCTTTAAAGAACTGAAAGCCTATCATATTATTTGCATTTCCACCTTTCTTGACTCTGACATTTATTCAAACACCTAAGCCTGCAGATTTCACTTCCCAAATAAGTCCAAATTTCCCTCTCTTCCCTCCAGCCTCTTTGGTAACATCCAAGGTCAGGGTGTACCAATCCTCACCTGGGTGATGGCCATGGACTGGTATTGGTCTCCTACTCTACTGCTGATTTGCTCAGATCTTGCCTCCAGAAAACAATAAAAAATGACTCCTCAAAAATGTGAATCTGCACTCATTAACACTTCTGTTTAAAAAATCTTTGCCTCTTGTCCTTCAGATGAGGTTCAAAGCCCTTAACATGGCCTTTCTTGATCAGACTCTACTATTCTCTTCCATGTTCTTTTTTCCACTCAGCCAAGGACCTTCAATTAAATAGAAATATTTTTCATTTCTTCAGATAGAGCAGAACCGTTCTACTCTTAGATCCTTGAGAGGTTGTTCTCCATGCCACTGTACCTTCATACTATCTTCCTAGATAATTTATCCCAGTTCTTCAGGCATCAGCTCACCCATGACTTCACCTAAAATGATGTTCTTCTAACCTGTATAGTGAAGTGCACATCATGCCAGTGATGATGTAATACCATATACTCTCTTCATACCTTATAATTATTTGTATAGTGTCAATCATTTTTATTTATGATATGAAGGAAGGAATCATTCTGTCTTGCTTGTCTAGTCTACTACCTAACCTTGTGACTGTTAAATAAATATCCATTAGATAACAACGTGACAGAGCAAGTAATAGAATTTTTGATATCCTAATTATGGCCTTGCAGGTATTATAAGCAGTATTCAATTTGAAGTCTGTTGTAACATGTCCATTTATTTTACTTGTGCTTTAATATCAGAATTAAACTACAAACACACCTCCAAAAAATATCAGTTTTCAGCCAAGAAGATACAAAAGATGGTTTCTAAAAGAGACTAGACATTGGGTGGTGAACATACAATGTAATGTATATATGCTGCATTATAGAATTATATATTTGAAACTTATATAATATTATTAACCAATATTACTTCAATATATTTAATTCAAAATTAAAAAGACACATATTCTCTAGTCCTTAAAATGTATTTCCTGAGTTAGTTTTTGGATTAGGTAAGCATTTTAGGGTGCAAGAGCCCTATTGTAGACAACTGTCTGTGTAGAAGGACAGGCATAAAAATTAAAATCTATAAGGATCCCAGTTGTATAAACATGATGCCATTGACCATACAGTAGAGTATATCTGGAACAAATTTGAAATAAGCTTCCTGAGAAACCAAAAAGTAAAGAAGTGACTTAAGTTATCAACACTGAACATAATTAGTAAGGCTTTGCTCTTACAATCCCATTCCTTAGGATGTCACTAAGGTAATTTTTCAACAGTGGAAAATAAATCAAGAGTTCCTGTACGTTGTAACATTATCTATAGGTGTAAAGAAAACACTTTATCTATTGTCCACAATGACTGTGCAGAACTTTAATATATTTGACCAATTAAGTGAGATATTCAGGTGAATGAAAATTATGGAATGAAATTAATACATATGGTAATCCAGTGAGTATTAAAATAACAGTGCTCCCCAAAGTTTTATCAGCAGACATCTTATTTCAGAAGCACATGCTTATAAAACATGCACATTTATGGGCCTCATTCCACAACTACTGAGACAGAAGATGAAAGGTCTAAAAATATGTTTGTTTAATATACAACACATTGTTAATACTATTTATGGAAAAATATTTGAAAGAACTAAGAATAATATGAACAAAAATACTACATCTACTAACTAAAATAATGTTTTTATTCTGGTATTCCTGTGTATTAACAGAATAAGCAATTCTTATGCTTTCTGAATCTGATCTGGAGCAAACCTACATTGAAATATCTCAAAATTTGGAACAAAAAGGTGTGAGTTTTAATCAACACTAAATCACTTTGCTTAAATGTGACTTTAAAGTTTTTACTTAATCTCTGAGCCCAGGTAAACTAAGGACATAAATAAAGGACATAAATTAATCTCTCCTCTCATGAGATAATGTACAAGAAATGTAGAGATAATGACAGGATAGAAAAACCACATGCTCTGGTGTTGGATGGAACTGTGTTTGAGTACTAGGTCTGTCATCTAATAGTTACACAATCTTGGACAAACTACACAACATTTTCCAGTCTATTTAGCTAAGGAATAGATCCAATATCAACTAATTTACAAACCTAAATAATTATACAAGATTATGTTAGTAAAGCTGCTTGATCAATGTTAGTTATCTCTCTGAAAACAGAAGCAACTTCCATATTTAGATTTGTACACATAGGATTCAAGATCAGAAACCAGAGCCTCAGATTCAGTTTATAACAAGGATAAAAGCTTTTCCAATTAAATCATATTGAGCATTCATTCCAATACCCTATTCTCCAAATTTTAAAATTTCAAAAGAAGAAAATGATGTATATTTTTCCCTGATGCACACTTATTTTCAATTTTTTTATGCTGCTTTGTTCTTTGAAAAGCCTAAATCAGGCCTTTCTTTACAATAAGGTATGCCATTAAAAACAAGCAGAAAAAAAAAACACTCTGTAGAATTTTCTGAAGCTAAACTGCTTCAAATTAGTCTATTTAGAGGAAAGCTGTATTCTATTATAAATTATCTAATAAATAACACAAATACAATGCCTGTGGGCATAGATTCCAGAGAATAACTGTGAACCCTAGTTGATCAAAATCAAAGCAACAGAGAGAGTATGGACACAATACCATCTAGTTACACTTGCCTCCCTTCAAGCCAAAGTTCTTGGTTTGTCCACTGCTCAAGTGAAGTTGGAGTAAAACTCAAACCATGCAATTGATAAGAGATTTATTGGAGGGCTCTTCAGTAGGCTGCTACTATGCCCATTGTTATTAAATGAACTATATGAGAAAAGACCTTGCCTTTTCAAGATGATCTCTGAGAACCTACAGAGAGCAGAAAAAAGTCACCTTATATTTAAAAGGACTCTGATGTGTCCTAGAAACTGAGAATATCCAGAGAGGGAACAAAATTTGCCCAAGATTAAACGAATCTTTTCAATAATGTATACTTCTGGCTGTGTGTGTTCTATGCCTTTAATAAAGTCACTTAAAAATACTTAGTGTCCACATGTCTATTATTGAGCCAGACAGACTCCCTATTATAGACCTTGCATCCTAGTAAACTGTTTTTATGCACTGATAACTTCTTTAAAGAAAATGAAAAGCGTGACATCACAGAGAGTAAAAGGGACAGGAAGGGTAATATCTCAGGAAGATTTTTTAAATCAAAACCCATAGAATGTCCAACACCAAGAGTGAACCCTAATGTAAGCTATGGACTTACGTGATTATGATGTGTCAGTGTGGGGTTTACCTGTTACAACTAATGCCCCACGCTGCTGGGAGATATTGATAGTGGAGGAGGGTGTGTGTGGGGTTGGGGTGGAGAGGCATGCAAGGAGATATATGGGAATTCATGGTACTTTCCTCTCAAATTTTCTGTGATCCTAAACCTATTCTAATCATAAAACCCATTAAAAGTTAAAAAATTACCAAGCCATCACTTCAGGTGATGTGATCTCACTAAATCATACACCTAGGAGGTGGTATAGCTGAAATTAGAGCAAAAGGCTTGTGACTTCTGAGCTACTATTCTTTCTTCTTCACACACACACACACACACCCACACACCCATGTCCCTCCCAAAATGAATAGATGTCCTTTCCTGTCAAGAGGAAGATTCCCATTCCCAGGTGAACTGTTCAAGATATCTTGATTAGTAATAGATTATTAACATAATACTCTCTTGTTACAGAAACATGGGAAACTTGGGAGCTAGAATTAATTTATTTCAGTGGACAAAGGGATTATGCAGAGACAAAAAAAACCAATCTAATGTTTCCCTGATCATAAAAAGGGCTACTTTTTCCATCCTGCTTTGTAGTTAATGAAACCAAATACCAGCTAATGTAATATGGAAGGAAGTGAAGTATGCTAACTACAGCCTATGCTTTAAAACATTTTAGGTGACTGTCTAGTTCATTAGCTGCCATTGTATATAATCAACATTTAATCCAGTGGAGGACTCTAAACCCCTAGTACATTAGCAAAGCCAGTATATGGAAGATACCTGGGCCTAAGACACCATGAGGAAAACTACCCACCAAACACCTTAATGAATTGTGACATGCATGGGTATTAATGGATTAAACCATGGAAATCTGGGTTTTTCTTACAATTGTCAACTGACCACACAGGAATTGTGGAGTAATCATATGTGTTACTAACTTCAGATTCAAAGATACTGATATTGATTCTCTGCTGGATAGTTAATAATTCATTTTGTTTTCCACTTCAATTCCTATAATACTAAAAGTGGCAAAGGAAAGAAATTTCTTATATGGATCATGGTTCAGAACTTACTACTGTGTATTCATATAAACACTCAATACACAAAACTGAATAAAATGAAATTTGCTGAATTAAATATCCAAGAAATTTGCCCAAGAAAATGACCCTAGACAACCATGTATGAGGAAAATGAAAACATAGAATTCGTATTTAGTTCCAATATGCTCCATTCGACATTGGATGAATCAGAAACTTCACTGGATCAGGTTGGACTGATACATCCAGGGAGCCACTTCTAGCTCTAAAACAAACACATGATGGAAATCTAAGGATTCTTCGTTCTGCTCTGAAAACCTTCATCTCCTTCAGCGTGTCAACGCTTCTAAAAATATTTTGCGTTCAGACTTTACCCTAAGCACCTGTTCTCTTAATCCTCTTTGTGAGCCAAATCATATGCCACAAACATCGTGTTGCCTCTTCAGGTCACGGTTAATTCATTATCATGGTGAATGCAGAAGGCTCTGACTTCTTCTCACAAGCTTCTCCTGAGATTTATTACAGGAGGTATTTTTTAGAATAAATCCCTTACCATCTGTCTAAATTTAGTGCATATAATCATTATCAGTCATTATAGCTAATCAACATTTAAGCCTCATTAAAATAATACATTAATGAGATGAAATGAGAGTAAAAACCCAATAATGTTAAGTACTCATTTTCTTTGAGTAAACTTCCAGCAGCAGAACATTTTCAGCCTTTTGAAACATGGCTCTACAAGGATGTGGCCTATCAATCTGGAGCCCTGTCAAGCTTTTCATGAGTAGCCTCAACCTTCCAAAATAAATGGGTGTGCTGAGTCCCACCTAAAGCACAGTTATACAACATTCACCCAGCTGTTAATGTGTAGAATTAAGCAGTATTAAACTGTCCATTTTCAGTCAAGAAAATTAAGTTAATAAAAAGTAATATTAAATTATTTGTCTTTAAAAGCAATATTTATACATGACTCTTGACGATTCTAGGAAAGATTAACTAATTTCCTTTCTGCTCTGTCACTATTTTAAAGGGTGTAACTTATTCCATTTCCTGGGATCTGTATATCTTTAGGGTTGTGTGATGTTTGTTATACATGAATAGCAACCTTCAATAGCTCAACAACTACAATACCCCAAAATTTTAAGGAGACACAGAGACTATCTTAACAATGATTACAGCACATATTTAAGTTCTCTCTCATAAATGACCTATTTAAAATGACCAAATGACATAAAATGTGCAGAAATAATCATGCCCCCTGTTTCTTCCCAATATTACATATACAATCTGAATTTTTTGGTTCAAAGAGGTAGAGCTCTCCCTTACCACCTTTGTGTATGTGGTTTCCTGTTCCAGTTCTTTCCCAAGGTATTTCTTCAGGCTTCCTGCTACATAGCCCTCTTTTTAATTATGTCTTCTTTCACAAACTACAATATATTTATATATTATAGGTTTTCTCGGCTGTTCCCCCACAAATGCCTGTGCCTCTCATCTTTTATGAGAGAAAACTATTATCTATGGTATTTTCCCACTTATAGAGAGGATAGGAATAAATTGGGAGCTTGGAGGAAGATGGCAGAGGAGTGAATGGAAGTCACACTTAACCTCCTCCAAGGGCCAAGCTGGAATTACAACTCAATTGTAGAGAATTCATTAGATAAGGAAATGCAGATTCTGCTACACACATTCTGCAGGAAATGATACGTAAATTACAGGGTTAGTGGTCTCAATTTTAACCATATACATAAAGAAATATTTTACTTACCAGAAATTCTGCAAAATTGAAATTTTCATTGAAGTTTAAGAATTCTAGAGCTATTAAATAGTTGTTTTAAGCATCTGGTGGATAATATTTCTAAATTAACTTTATAAACTCCAATATTGTTATGCAGAGAATACTAATGCATGTACATATATGATATCTAGATAAATGGATGGATAAGTAGATATAACAAGGCTCAGAATCAAAGATATTGATACTTTTATAAATGCAGATTAACATATAATCTCCTGAAACATGTCACTCATCAGTTGTTTCATCAATTAAATAAGGAAATTGGAGTAAAAAGCTATAAACTCTCTTAAAATTTTAAATTTCCAAGTAATGACCATGATCTTACTTTGATTACTGTTACAGAGGCATTATAAGCACAAATTAATGGAATCATTTGCTGCAGGTTAAGCATTATCTACATGTGAGATTCCACAGAATACTGCATTCAACAACTCTATGAGCAGGCATTTGTTCATGATTATAAGGTTTCATTTGTTCTATATATTTCACTGCCACTGGTTTTATTTACATTTCCAAAATCACTCCTCCTTTACATCACTTTGAGTATACAAAATGGAACCTCATTTCTCAAACTTAATTCATTCCAGAAGATTCTACAGGAAGCAATTTATTTGAAAACTGAAACATACTCATACTTATGCATTCTTTCCTTTGCTGCCTGAGAGATGCAGAACTGATACAAGTATCAGCATGACAGAGTTGTTGGGTCAAGAACCGAAGTTTTGTTTGAGATGGAAGAAGTTTGAGAACCAAGGTTTGACTATTATTGGATGGGTGGAAAAGAATCTAGTCTCCTTGGCCAGAAGTAATCAATTTATCAGAACTATGTTGTAAGTAGAAAGAAATAGGCTGAGACTACAGAGAATAAGTACACAAATTCTAAAAGGTTTAGAACCCATTTGGAATTGGTTTGAAATAGTTATTTGGTAACAAGGAAGGTTTTTTTCTCTTAAAATTGACTCCAAAACTTAGTGACTAAAGCAACAGCAAATTACCATATATTTCTTACAAGTCAGGATTGGCTAAGAGGTGCTTCAGGTCTAAACTAGTTCAGTTGGTGCTACATGGTCCTTGATGGCTTCATTTCATGTGTCTTGGGCCTCAGCCCAAAAAGTATGGTTGATTGGCATACTTGTAGTCTCTTTCTCTATAGAGTCTCTTATGCTGTAGCCCAAGGTTATCCACATGGTCATGCAAATGTTATCAGGAATAAAAGACTATACACCCTAATGCAATAAGTGCTGTTTAAGCCTCTGATTATTACACATTTGATAATGATTTATTGTTCAAAGCAAGCCATGTGATCAACACCTGACTCAAGGTACAAAGAAGTAGATTTCAACTTTTGATGGAAAAAAATTGCAAAAAGAAATTATAGGCATTAAAAATACCTAGCTTAAAATATCTTCTGGACACAAACCATTCTACAGTCCTCTTATATGCAAAATATACTCTTTTATTCAAGGACCTGAAAAAGTCATTTTCAATTACTGCATCAGCATTGAAATCTAAGATATAATCCTCTAAATTGAATCCAGGTATAGAAGAGTAGATTCAACACAAACCAATGGCATATTTCAGAGATCTACACATACACATATGAAAATATGCTCAATGAAATTAATCATCAGAAAGATGCAAATTAAAAACATAATTAGATATCACCTTACACCTGTCAGAATGACTATCATCAATAAATCAACAAATAACAAGTGCTGGCAGCAAGAATGTCGAGAACAGGGAACGCTCCTGCACTGTTGGTACAAGTGTAGACTGGTGCAGCCAACATGGAAAGCAGTATGGAGATACCTCAAAAAATTAAAAATAAGATTACCTTTTGACCCAGCAATCCCACTTCTGGGAATATATCTGAAGAAACCCAAGACAATAATTTAAAAGAATATATGCACCCCTGTGCTCATTGAAGCATTACTTACAATAGCCAAGATCCGGAAACAGCCCAAGTGCCGATGAGTAGATGAGTGGATGAAAGAAGCAGTGATACATTTACATAATGGAATACCACTCAGCCATAAAAAGAAAGAAATCTTACCTTTTGCAAAAGCCTAGATGGACCTGAAGATTATTATGCTAAGTGAATAAGTCAGTCAGAGAAAGACAAATACCATATGATCTCACTTATATGCAGAGTCTAATAAGCAAAAAAATTAGCAAAATAGGAGACACACGTATACATAACAGACTGACAGCTGTCAGAGGGGAAGAGGGTTAGGGGGCTGGGTGAAAGTAGGTGAAGCCAAAGATCATATATGTGTAACCCATTGACACAGATAACAGTATTTTGATGACCAGATGGGAGGGGGGACAGGGGCTGGGTAGAGGTGGACAAAGGGTGGGAAAATGGGGATAGAAAGAAGATTTTACTTTGAGTGATATGCACACAATGCAGTATGCAGATGATGTTTTGTTGAGCTGTTCACTTGAAACCTGTATGGTTTTATTAATCAATGTCACCCCAATAAGTTTAATTAAAAATTTAAAGATAACGAGCCCTGGCTGGCATAGCTCAGTGGATTGAGCGCGGGCTGTGAACCAAAGTATCGCGGTTCGATTCCCAGTCAGGGCACATGCCTGGGTTGCAGGCCATGGCCCCCGCAACCGCACATTGATGTTTCTCTCTCTCTCTTTCTCCCTCCCTTCCCTCTCTAAAAATAAAAATAAATAAAATCTTTAAAAAAAGTCTTCAAAAAAGAGTCTAAAAAAATTTAAAGATAACAAAAATCAAAAGTTATATGCTATACACATAATCAACATCCTGTGACAAGACAGTAACAGATGACAATGACATGTATTCTCATCTAATAGAAGAGGAATAACAAACACGTAGCAATCACAGCAATTCATAATTCCTGAAATCTACCTGGACACACATTACCAAATCACTCTGCTCCATGAGTAGGAAATATCACTCCATTAGGTCGCAGTCCTGCTTTCTGGCAGAATCCCCTCATCCCTTACTCTTCAAGGGTCTTGGCTTCACCTTGTAACTCATTCTTTCTTTACTATAAAAATGTCATTTGATTATCTCCAAATAGCTTTTCCAATGTGTCATTTCATAAGATATTTAGAGTCCAGTGACCTTAGAATTTGAGCTATTTCATTGTACCTTTTAGTTATACAACACTCTTAACCCTTTGTGGGTTTTCTGTCAGATTATATTCCATTTCATTAAACAAAAGTGAAGTCTATAATATTTTGTGAGCCAAGCATCTCTCTCTCTCTCTCTCTCTGAATTTACTCATAGTTACTTTGTGGATTAGGCTTCTGTGACTATGGCCTTAAAATATTTATAAGCACTTTTATTTCACTGAAAGGATTTCCTAAGTACCATCTTAAAGGCCTCAAAAATCTTAAAGACACCATTGATTTGATCTTTACCTTGAGGTTATATCATATTCAAAAGGATGAGGAAACCACCAAAGATACAAGAGAAACAAGAGGAGACATTTCTGTGATGGAATTTATTAAGAAAGCTGAGATAGCATGGTCACTGAGTAATGAATCTGGAGCTGGGAAACTCTCTATGAGAGAAGATTAATTATGCAGATTACATTAAATATGCAGTTTCCTCAATTTACATGACCAAAAAGGACAATTTTTATGTGTCATTAATGTTAAGTAGACCTTGTTTTGCATTAGAGAATTCTTAAAAATTATTAAGTTAGTTTATCATCCATAAAACATTACCTTGGCAAATAGTAGTAAGTAATTTTTATCTAGAAGAACACCTTTAAGTACAACAGACTAAGGGATTATTACAGTGTATGATTTGAGGACATAGGGAAGACTGAGTTGTACTTACCCCCTCTGAGGCACCCCAATTCATGTATTCTCATTCTTATTAAGTATTTCATTGTTTTACCAAGTATCCAAGTTATCTATTTAAATTTAAGTACCATATTATAAAGTATCATAACTGGATGAATAGTGGTTTGGCAAGGAGGAGAACAATGTTTCTTTATAATTATTTATAAAACACAATTTGATCCTTGTGTCTGAAACTGTAGAAACATTAATATCACCTGACTACATGTCAGAAAGACAATATCGGCCCAAACTCTTGAGTCAGATTCTGCATTTTAATAATATTCCAGGTGACTTTATACATGTTACTATTTGAGAGACACTGTCCTGGACACTGAAAATGGTAATACAAGGTAACTACTATGTTAACACTTTCTGCAAAGGAGTTCATTGTTCAGAGGACAAAATACACAAGTAAGCCAACAGTTATTTTATTGTGTGATTGTTGAAGGGTCAATATGAGTTTCTTTCTAGAACCCAGGTTTTGATGGAAGCAAAGTGAGAGAGAGGAAGTAGGGAAACTCCTACTTGAAATGCCATTCGGGCTCACAATGTTTATTAACTAGTGGCAGAGAGCATAATAAAGAGAAGAAATATTGAAATAGGTATATGGATAGAGAGAGGCAGAAAGCTGCAGAATTATCCAGCTATTGCCATTAACAAGTGAAAAGGGAAGTTTGATTTTAAGGGCATATTTATGGATGAAAAAATCCTAATAAACCAATAATGAGAGGTTACTGAGGTCCTCCAGCTGACCTGGAGATATACGAAGAAGAAACATGCTTATTTCTGAGATCCACTGAGATTTATTTATGATTTTCTTATACAGCAGCTGCTCACAGATAAAGCACATAGGTGGAGACAATACTAATAAGGCTGATATAAAAAGCTGGCATTCCCAAGTTTACTTAAGCAAACAAGTGTCAAGTGCCCAGAAAAGGATATGGAATGCACTCTCACAGAGACTATCTCCTCTGTCTACTCAGCAATAGTTAAGAATTCTCAGCTATTCATGGAGAAAAAATGGGAACCCATAATATAATTTATATTTTATTGTATGAACACACATAATAAATTATACTTATTTCTTCATTCACATTGGCAGTTTATCCACTCTTAGTACATCTACTGGTTATCTTCATAAAACCCTAATTTAGAAACTTCAATTTTTATTTATACAGCTATACATTGAATGAGCCATAATTTAGTCAGAATTATCTCATTTTATATGAGTTCTGTTTGAATTTTTTGAAAAATTTTCTCTCAATTGTGTCTGAACCTAGCACAACTCATGGGTGTTATAATCACAATTCCAAAACGGTTATCTATCAATTACTAGAGTCATGTTCATCATGATTTTCAAGTCACGTCTGCCAACATTACATATCTCTTCCTGGAGCTTCTTGTCATCTCCTTATAAGTCCCCTCATCAACAGGTATAGAAAATACAAGCATATTCTTGAAATGCATAATTAAGTACATCACCTATCAACATTGATGCTCTAGAGAAGAAAAATGTACTATGTTTTAAAAATTAGGTTTACCTGTTGCCCGAGAAGTGTTTTTCCTGTTGTATAAATCCTTTTAATCACTGGCTGTATGCAAGAACTGATTTCTGTAGCTGATAATCTGAGTTTGAAACACAGTGTGTACATATGTGTGTGAATGCATTTATATAAACTAAATATCCTTTATTTTCCTGCTTGCCCTAGCACAGATTTTAGGATAAAAAAAATCCATCTAAACTCTTATGTAAGATGTCTTATTTTATGTGAAAATGACAACATCAGCATTTCTCTTTTTTAAATAATAGACTCAAAATGTTATATGAAAATTATGCATTAATTCATCCCACAAGGGAAAAAAAACATACATAGTAATGGGGAGCTACTCATGGTCCACCTTGTGTTTCTGGGATTCAGTTTTTTACCTTTGTAATAGAAACTACAGCTTTTATTTTAAAGGATTATTCTAAAAATTAAATGAAATAATATACATATAAAAGGTGAAGCTCAATGTTTTTCCTTAATCCAGGCATGGAAAAAAATGTTGGTTCCTTTCACTTCTTCCTTGACTCTAAGCAAGGAAGCATTTAAGATGTGGAAGGAAGTTGAAAGAGAATCTAATATTCT
The DNA here is from genome assembly GCA_004024845.1 of Tonatia bakeri. NCBI lineage: Eukaryota > Metazoa > Chordata > Mammalia > Chiroptera > Phyllostomidae > Tonatia > Tonatia bakeri. Next base: position 56,907 of record PVIA01001731.1, on the reverse strand, counting down.
TTTTACTATTACAGACATGGTGTCCCATGAAACTCAGGGAATCTAAGGTCCATCTGTTAATTTAAAGACTCTATGTGCCACATACCATTCTAGATACCAAAGATACAACATTTAGAACAAGTGTGAAACAATTCTTTCTCTCTCAGTGTTATAGAAGTATTCCTATAACCCTCACTATGCTGCTCCACTCTGTGTGATGCATGTTCTTACATGCCCATCAAGCATGACCCACACGAGTTTCCTGCTAAAACTAAATTCTGTCCCACTCATCAATGTGCTTAGCAGAGATAATGATGCTGTCATCAGATTTTTCAAGTCACTTATTTTTATATCTGCACACTCCCTACTATTGTACTACAGTTTCAGTGATGATGATGGTGATAAAGTTGAAATGAATATAACAGAATTTGAAATTATCTCTGGCTGATTATTTTAAATGTGTCACTCTTCTCTCAATTCCTTCCTGATCTATTCAAGGAGACATGGTTTTGAGTGACCACATATCTCCATAATGATTTTCATCTGATAATTATTGACACAATCATTTTCCTAGCTGATTGAGTCAAAATACCTTGGTTAAATATGCAAATCTTCAGACCTGTGATTGATGATTGTTAATAATGCCATTGATATGGAAGTTAGGAAGTATATATTGTCTTTTCTGAAATATATGTGTTTTGAGGATTTTGGAGATTTGATATTAGAAAACTGATGGATGACCTGCGCACAAATTCCCATTTTGAATATTAGAGAAAAAAGTTATATGTCTCAGAAAAAGGAACAAAGAATGCAATACTAACCTTACCTCACACAACATAAAACTACAAAGGATAATAGTTGGAAAGGAAATGGTTTTGCTGGGAAGAAACAAAATTTTATCATTTTCAGGCTACATCTATTGGGATGCTTTCAGTCAGGTAGCAAATAGTACTGTTGGTGCGCCACACTATTTACACATGCACACCTGGAGAAGTTGCAGCTTATTCTTTCAAGTTCTCCAGAGTACTGCCCTTGTGCTGCAGGCGATTTCTTGCTTGAAGGTGCCTAGAAGATTATACCTTTCAACCCACCCTAACAACAGAGCCAATGATAAAACAGACTAAGAAAACGAAACAGAAAGCCCTTCTTCCTCCCTTGTAGTAAAACAACATACAAAGACCTCTCTTGTGCAGTGTATGTCTCAGACCTCACTGATTTTTTTCTTCACCTTCCTTAACTCCCTCACTTCCTTAATAATACCTACTGAGAACACTCCCTAAAAAATTACTTGCATAAGAAAACCCTCTCAGATTCTATTAGAGACCCAATGTAGGAGTCTTTGATCCTAGGAGGTGACTCTGAGGAAGAGAATATAGAACTGGATCACTCACTGTCTGGATGGCAAAAAAGCCCCATTGTTGGGAACAGGGAGAGTATCAATAAGCTCTGGCATGTTCTAGAAGTGTCATTATTGAGATTTTCACCTCAGGTGAACTGGAATGGAATACTAGTAGAAAAAGAAGCTGTGGTTTATGAAATATAAATGCCTTTAAAAGTTCAGAAAAATAATATAACATGACTGATTCATTAAGGAAATTAAAACATGAGCTAACACAAAATATTTATCAATTTTAATCAAAAATCCAACAGGATAGAGAAAAGAACCATGAAGAATTACTCTGAGGCCTTGTGACCTACTTAAAGAACTTCCAACATTTTTTTGGCTGGATTTTAATATTGTTGTGAACCAGTGACTCTTGTGTTTTCCTTATCTACCAGTACATGTTGGTGAGAGACAGATAATGTTTCTTTATTTCATATCTGCCATAAAACTGACTCCTGATCATCTATTTCTGATCAGAATTAATGCCATTAAGCTATAGAGTAAAACCGAACTTATTTTGTTGGGAGTCGCCTTATCTTTTTTTGCACTGCTCACCTTATCAACGTTTCTTTGTGTTCTATTTCTGTTTGCCCCTTGGAGATGCACTTTCACTTTTTCTTGCCAAATATCCTAGGTGCTTCTCCTAGTAGCTTCTCTTACTACAAGAAAAATATCTAGCAGAGTCATTTTGTCAGTCAATATAGATAAGGCTACATGGAGTTAACAAACAAATTCACAATTTCAGAGACTTATTGTAACAAAATTTAATCTCTCACCCCTGCTACCTGTCAAACATGAACCATTGTAGTCATTCAAGAAATTCAGTTGACAGGAGGCTAATTTTAACCTTTGCTTCCGAGATCACTACAAAATCGGGAAGGGTGCCACAAAGAACACACCAACTTTAAGTTTCCACTCCAAAGCTACACAGGCCATACCTACTTATAGTTCCTTGGCTAAAGGAGTCTACATAGCTGGGCCTAATTTAAATGAGTCAGAAAAAAAAGCAATCCTGTGTTCTAGGAAAGGAATTAAATTATTTGTGAATGACTGACAACTGCAGTAATTAAGAGGTAGGTTCAAATTAAAAAACGTGCTTTCAAAAGTGCTGCGGTTTCTAGTTTTGTAATCTTAAGAGTATTACCTAAAATTCCCATGCCTCAATTTGTTAATTTGAAAAAAAGGGCTAAATAAGAGTCTTTATCTAAAAAGTAATTGTGAGAATTGAGATATGTAACAGTATACAGTATCTGACTTCAACTGTGCTTAATAGTTGTTAGTCATTCCTGCTATTAATGCATTTCTGCACCATAGCCATTGAATACTTATATACCTTAACTTGCAATCTACCACCAAAGAGAAAAATTTGATCCTCACAAAAGATCTTGTAAGTTTTCCTAAAGTATAACATACCACTTTTCTAATAGACTCAGGTGTGATAATTGTGTTCTTCAGTATAACATAAGTACAAAATTAAAGACATTCATCTTATAGTCTGGTCATTGGTTCTTCTAATTATAGTAAGATTTTAAGGAAGGTAAAAAAATTCAAGAACATTGTGTTTTAATCAGAGCCCAAATTTGCAGTTGCATAGATAATATGCATCCTTTGTTTTTGAAAGTATATTTCCTAAGGAAGAAAATACTGAAAGAAATATTACCATTTTAAACTCAAATTGATCTTGACTTCCATTATAACATTTAAATTTGTTGCTATTAAATCTGATATTTGATAAGAAGGTATAAAAGACAGTACATTTTCATCCAAGGTGAACATGGGTGCTGTCAATATTATCAACTTGAGACAGGGCAGGAGGCCCTGACAAGATTCTTTCCTGATTAAACATTGCTCTCTTTTGAGAAGTACAATAAAATGCACAATCTGAGGTCTGAGCCCACTGATACTGGCTACGTCTCCATTCTAAGAGTAATAGTGTTCTTTGCATTTCTATAAATAGCTTTCACTCTTGTCAAAACATCATCTCTTTTCCTCCAACAGTTCCAGGACAAACTGGGAATAAAGAATGCAGTTACTTGCGTAGGCTGAATGTCTAGTATATACAATTTTTGAACTGTAAGTCTTCTACTTTTAATTAGATTAGGAGACAGAATCTGAATTCCATGGCTATTATGGAAAAACAAAAACAAAAACAAAAAAATAATTTATGTAAACATAGCCAGACAGGTAACTCTAAGTCAATTTACACTTTATGTCTTTGCACCTGGTCATCAACAAACCTGATCAAATAAGGGTTTGTTTACCACCCTTTATGACTGCCTGATTATCTACAAAATAAAGTCCAAATTCTGGGCATTAATAAACTATAAAGTACTTCAATTTTGTTTTTCTTTTCTAAAATTCCTCAGTCCCATCTCCTGCTACTATTACACTGAAGCTCCTGGCTCGCACGGCACATGCATATTCCACACTGGCATATTTAGCACAGAGTCTGTCTCAGTGAATGAACAAAGGAAGCAAATACCTCAGTGAACACAGATGAAGAGCAGAGCGTGTTTGAAAAAAATGGATTAGTAGATGGACTGTATAAGGCTGAGAATTTCTGTTTTATAAAATATAAAGATTCTTTTAATGGTTGGATACAACATAACGACACTTGGATAGATGAAAGGTAGAAACTTTGTGACTTACAGCTCAAAAAAAGAGCATGCTTCCAGGCAGGAAGCTGTACCTGAGGACAGGGTAACAGCACAAAGGAGCTATAGTGGGTAGCAAACTTAAAATTTTTATGTTTGGTGAATGGGGTAAGACTAGCTAAGTTATACGTGCCCCCTTGGATTGGCTACTTTGAATACCTAATTACTAGGTATCAGGAACATAGGAACTTCCCCAGTTATCTGGCACCTAGCACCAGGACAACTAGGACTGGTGCATAGTGTTCTCTGATGGTGAATACACCAAGCCCTGATAAGGGAAGTATTGGAGTGTGGATTTAATCAACTGCTCAAGAAAAGGAATTAACCAGACTCTAACTAGGCCCTCAAAACTAGGAAAAACAGCATTGAAAAACTCTCTTACCATTAGTTACCTTAGCTATACTTATAAAAAATTTCACTCTTTCCTTACTGAGGAATAAGTTGAATTAAAGCTAGAGCCATGCTATGTCTCTATCCTTTATCTGAAGCATAATCCAATGCATACTTTACACACACATCTTTACAATCAAGTAAGTATGACTGCTTCTTTACTTCAAACCCCAACGCCCTTAAAAATTTATTCCTAAAACTGTTATAATTCATTTTTTATCAGTATCCAGTAAAGCTTTATTTGGTTATTTTTTTAAGTCCTAAGAAAGAAACCCTCTGGCTGTGATTAATGATATGCTTCTGAAAAATGTTAACCTCAAATGAAAATTAGTCAGAATGTTGTTGCCAGTGTGGCATGTCAGTAACCTAATCTGGTTTTGTTATTTATCAAAAGAAAATAATAATAGCTAACAATGTCTAGATGTAAGGGTTTTATTGTGTTCTTTTGCATATTGTTATTTTCATTGGAATTATTCATATATTCTTTTAATAAATCCTATGACAAAAAGGAAAAATGATTAAGTTCCTATTCTGCACTTTGTGGATAGGACTAGACAGATCATAAACAGCTAAGCATCACATATAAGTTTTTAAAGTATAAAATGGAAAATCAAGAGAGAAAATATAAATACCTGGATATGTGAGTGTTCATTAATTGTGGCATGTAGAACTCATTTGTCCAATTCCAAAAATGAAGTGATGGTTATTGGTTTGTGGTTACAAAGGTAAGGAGGTTAGAATTCTCCACTTTATCCTAACAGCAAATATAAAGCTAAACAGACTGAAAAGTCAACAACTCTTCTGGATCCATAGGAGGGGAGAACGCAGGCCAAACTGCTGCTTCCAAGATCAAAGTGAGAGACAGGTGAAGACGGAATTCTCACTTACCGCAGCTGAGACTCATGAGCAGAAACTGTTTTGGGAACAAGTGCCAAGGTAGGAAAACCTTAACTATAAAGGACAAATTACTAGAGACTAAGTGCCAAGAACGCTGAGAATAGTACTCCAGAGGGATAGAGTCATAAGATGACCCTCATATTTTTGGAGATTTACCTCCAGGAGTTCAACCAGATTCCCACAGTATATGGCAGGGAAAAATCTCCTCCAGGTTCCAGCAGGAAGTGGGAAAAAAAGAATCATTTGAAATACACCAAAGAACTCTGTTCTTCTTAACAAGGTTTTCCCTCAGGACAAACTAATTACTAATTAACCAAAGTCTAAACTACTGGGGTACCATCAGAGCTTAACTGAGCTGGGAAGAGAAATGCCCCACTCCTGTCCACTCTAGTTCACCCAGTCCCATCCAAGAGGGGAGGAAACAAAAGAAATGTTGTGAATTTCGTACATAGTCTGGAAACATTTTTTTTCTTGATGGCTAGACAGGAGGCTGGGATCTAATTACAATAACATAAAATGCTTCCGCTCTCCGCATTCCTCTCCACCACATTATTAAAAGACTATTTACAGCAGTTCCTTTTACCCAGCACATCATGTCCAGCTATCAAGAAAAAAATTATAAGACATACCAAAAGAAAAAATGAGAAAGTGCAAGCATTACAATCAGACAAGAATGCTGGAGTGATCATATAGGAATTTAAAACAACTGTGATTAATATACTAAAGATTCTAATGGATAAGGTAGATAGCATAAACAACAGGTGAGCAATGTAAACAGAGATAAAAGAAGAAAGTACTAAAAGAAGTTCTAGAGATAAAAAACAGGATAACAGAAATGAAAAATGTTTCTGATGGGCTGGACATAGCCAAAGAAAGAATTTCTGAAGTTTTTATCAATAGAATCCTCAAAAAGCAAATAGAAGACAAAAAAAAACATAAAGACAAACTATGCAAGGACTGCAGAACAACTATAAAAGGTGTACCATATGTGCAAAAGGAATCCAGAAGAAGAAAAAGTAGAGAGAAAGGAACAGAAGAAATATTTGAAACATAATGATTGACAATTTCCCAAATTAACATCAGGCACAACCACAAATCAGAAGAGGTTTCCCTCATTCTGTTATGGCTCCTGCAGTCTCCAATTGACAACAATAGCAATCTTTACCTCAGGATGGTGAGGAAACAGAGAGTAGAAAGAGAAGAATTGGGGGTAGATTTCAATCTCCCTCTGAGCATTAGGTGTCTCCTGTTCACTTACTGAGCCAGTGGAACACTCCGAGTGCTCTGGTACTTAATTCCCAGGGTTCTAATTCATTGAACAATGACCGGCGGATACTGGAGGGGAAAATAAGTGGTAAACTCACTGATGATATGGTGGTATTATGAATTCCTGTCTACCCTTATTTAACTGCCACTATTTACTTTTCAAAGTTTTTTCAAACAGTCACTCCATGATTTTTGTTTGTTATTATAGCTATAATTCAATAGGAGAGATAGGGTACCTGTGTTTACAAAATCCTATCAGAAACTCTAAACAAAGACCATTTCCATTGAATGCATTAGTAAGTATGCTAAGATTTAGGTTGACCATTTTATTATTTATTGTCTATTTTTCTAGTCAGTTTCTCTTCATCCTTATTGGCCTCACTCCTTTCCTGCCTTCTTTTGGATTATGTGAATGTATTTTAACATTCTATTTTAATTTATCTGTTGACTTTTCTGGCTATATCTTTTTGTATTATAGTGCTTGCTGTAAAGATTAAAAATATATATATCTAAATGTTCACAGTGCACTTACAGTTAATATTTTACCATTCTAGGTAAAATAGAGAAACTTTACAAATATATAAATGTATATTTCTTCTCAAATTATGGTATATTGTCATATATATTATATATACATTTATTAAAAGCACCATAGGAACAAGCCAATGTTTTTTTTCTCCTTTTTTATATGCTTAAGCTTGCCATAGGAAAAAATGCTTAGTTTTTGGATATATATACCCAACTTACTATCTTTCACTGAAGTTATTTATTTATCTTAATATATCAGAGCCAAGAAACACTTCAGAAATAACGATGTCTTGGTCCCTCAGTTTTTAGATGAGGGCAGAGAGGTTCAGAAACCAGAAAACAATTTTTTTTTACAAGAAAAATGACTAACAGTAGAAGGGCCAGGCCTAGCACCTTGTAGTCTGATTCTGAGCTCAATAATGTTCTTGTGACCCATCAAGGCTTTTCTAAGAATCGGTGAGAATCCTCAGACTGTCTAGAACGGTGCACCCTGCTGTTAAGTCAAGATATTTCTGTCGATGTCATTACTTAGTCTTTTCATAAAATCACGTAATATAAAGAAAGCTAGTAAATATCCTTAGTTTTTCTAAAAAATAATGAGAAAAGGCCACAATATGTCTTTTGTTATTTTATTAAAAATTAGATATCAAAGTCTTTAAAATGCCTCATTTATTTCTGAAAGATTATATTATCTATATCTGTTAGAGCCCTTTTTTTAAAAAAATGTTAGTTGTACTGAATTGTGTTAGCTGAAGAATAATAACACTTGCCAAGAAATGGCCACCAAGCCCTTCACTGGAAGGAACACAGTCATCCTTGGAAACACTGATCATAATCATAAACACCATGTGTTCACCTAAAACACTAATTAAATGAATCCTCTACTCTTATAATTAAGATTTATCATCTTGTTTACCATAAGGAAGGTAATATGGGTAGTAGAAGACCCTAGTTTTGGATAAATTTGATTTTGCATCCCAGAGCTATTCATAAACTTTATGACCTTGGGCAAGCTACCTAACTCATTGAGACTTAGTTTTCTCCTGTGTAAACTGAGATGACCTATCTTCTAAACTCAGAGGAGATAGCCTAGAAAAACCCTTGAATAAATAGCTCTTGTGCCAGTTTCTGCAGCATATCTGCAAATCATATCAGAGAAAAAGTCCATCATTGTATAACATGGCTGTGTATTGGGTACACATTAAAAGCCATTGCATTATAAATTATGATTCTCTGAAGTAAATAACTTGTTTCTGTAACTGTTCCTTGTATCTGCCCATGATCTCTTTCCTTTCATGCTTCAAGTTTGATAGGCTCCTATTTTGCTCTTTTCTGAAGTCAGAATACCCTGGGGAGATTAAACGTAGATTTATGCCACATGACTTTTACCATTCCCTTATCACTAGAAGAATTTTCATTATAAGAAAAACTACCAATTCTTAACAATCATTCTTTAAAAAGAACATACAAATATGTCGATATTTAATTAAGATGGGCAAATAAAAGACAGATTTTCAATAAAGAAAAATTAGCAATTTCTCTATTAATTTAACAGAAAGAACTTTTCCAAAAGAGCTCTTTTAATTGTGAGCATATTTTATTAATTGACCTAAATAGCCAGCTGAATGTGGTAAAATAAATATGAATATGAAAATTGTACATCATCACTTTGTATATGTATCTACTCCTACATTGGGGTGGTATACATATAAGTCAGTATAGTTAATGATCATATGTGTATGCATTTTGATAAATACCACAGAATAAATATTAATCCTTTATATTTTACTAAACTTTACAATTTTAAGAACTTTTTAAAAAAATCCTCATGACACTATGTTTGTTTGTTTGTTTTTTTATTGATTTGAGAGAGAGAGGAAGGGAGAGAGAAATATCCTTGTGAAAGAGTAACCTCCATGGGTTCCCTCCTGTATGTGCCCCAACTGGGAATCAAACCCACAACCTTTTTGGTGTTTAAGCTGAGACTCCAACCAACTGAACCACCAGGCCAGGACAATCTTAAGAAGTTTTAACTGAGTCAGTACATTGAAAAGCATAACTTTCAGATAACTAATATTAATCCTCATTTAACAGATGAGGAAATGAATGTCAGAGCCTAATGGAATTAACAAGTCAATAACATGGCAGAGCTAATAAGAAGTAGAATTGAGTTTCGAATTTGGGTTTCTAACTCCATGATTTTAGAGTAAATATATCATAGTGCCCTGTAATATCTCTTTATATTATTTCTTGCCCAAGAACTTAAACTTCAAGGGACATAGCACAGGTCCATATTCAGGTCTGTAAACTCTGGTGCCTAGTACAATGCCTGATACAAAGTAAATATTCAATAATTTATTCCAAAGTTCTAGTTGTAGCTCTAGTTCTCAGCTAGTAGTTACTCCAGTCACATGGATTCTTCAAATCTCACTTTCTTTATTTGTAAAAGAAAGAGGTTAAATGTAACATTTGAGGCCTTTTCCAGCTAAAATATCTCATTACTCCCTATTTCGGAAGAGAAGCAACATTTTTTTTAACCTCAAAGTAGAAGGTAAAATTCCTGCAGTACAATCAGCAAGGTCCAGCAAGCACTGTTTTCAGAATCCACTGGAAGGCCAGTCTATTATTTCTTGATATAGTAGAGACATGTACTCTAGTCAAGGTTCTGCTACCACCTCACTCTCATATACATCATGCAAACATGTTTTACAAGTTAAAGGAGTAAAAATAATAACAGAGGAGACAAAATTAAGCCAATATTTTTTTACACAAAGAAAAAATTTAATCTAAATAGAAGAGTTTTTGTTAGAAGGTGTAACATTTGGGACTGTCAGCTAGCAAAATACAAAATCATTTATTTTAATCTAATTTGTTTGGTCATGCCAAAGTTTGTCATTAAAAATTGTATATCATACCATTTCCATCTTCTTGTCCCTACTATAGTATTTCTTTTTTTTTAATATAAAGACAGTTTCATCAGAAGAGTTTAGGTCCCCTGAGATCAATCAAATAGAATGTCTATGAGGATGGGGTTCGTGGATGCATAACATGGTAGTTTTTTATTAGGTAATTCAATAGACAAAAATATTTTACCAAACTTGCTCAGGGTCATTTAGCATTGCATGAGTTGGCAGCTAGAGTCCTGAAAAGAAATGTGTGTGTGACCTTGGACAAGTCCCATAACCTTGCCGTGCTTTTGTGAAACAGCAAACTCAAGCATGATTAGCGTATGCTGAGCTCCCCTTTTTAATAATTTTTCTGCTTATTTCACTAAGTTATCATTAAGAGCAAATAATATCCTCACAGTAATAAAAATGCACACAAACTATGTAGTAGCATCATAAGAATTGAATTCTCAAGGCAAAGGACCACACCAAAATCAGAAGAGAAAGGCACAGGCAGAGAAATGCAGCATTAGAGATCCGCTTTCCAGGAGATGAAGCAACTAGAGCCAAAAACTGTCAGGGAGAAAAGAAAAGTACTCACTTTAAAATCTAACCAGAATTTTCTCTGTAACAAAGACATCCTCCAGGGGAAAGAACTTTGCAAAAGTCAGATTCCAAAACCTTATCCTAATTAGAAAACACAAAAACAAAAACAAATTTTCCCTATCCCGGCCCTGACAGTCTTCTTGTCTCACATAAGAAAAAAACAAAATCAACAAGAGAGGACAAGTTTTTAAAAAAAAAAGGTTGGAAATGCTGGATCCGAAGACATTGGGGAAGTAAAAAGCCTCACCACCACCAGAGGGACGGAAGCACTTGTGAAGGCCACGGCCCCAGGCACAAATCAACTGAAATCTTAAGAGTTAATCAAAGTATTAAGGGACGTTCCCCTCTCTACCCACCCCCCACCACCACACCAACAAACCTAAAATTTAATAACACTAGATTACAATTGAAAGAGCTCCAAGGGATTGACCCTTTCTGAGGAGTCACAAGTCCCAAAGCCAATAAGGGAAACGAAAACTAAAGGAATTTGAAGATTCCGGTATTACAGTTCCAACAAATGTTAACTCAGATCAACTCCTAACAAGATTTACACTACAGCTTTTTTACCTCAATTCCGATTTTCCCATGTAATATGTCTGTCTGTCAACAAGAAATTACAAGGCATGTGAAAAAGGGCAGAAAAACACACAGAAAAAAACAGCATGCATCAGGAGCAGACTCTTATGATACAAATGTTGGAAATATCAAAAAATTTAAAATAACTCTGATTTAATAAATTAATGGATTTAATGGAAAGAGTAGGCAGTATGATGAAACAGTTGGGTAATATAAGCAGAAAGATGAAAATTCTAAGAAAGGATAAAAAGAGAAAAACACAGTCAGCAAAGTGAAGGAATTTTTTGATAGGTTGAACATGGCCAGGGAAACAATCAGTGAATTTGAAGATAGGGCAACAGAAACTTCTCAAAACAATATGCAAATAGAAAAAAAGAACTTTTATAAATTAACATCTAATAACTATGTGACAATATCAAAGTACTCATATATCACATATACAATTGGAATACCAGAAGAAAAAAAAAAGAGGGAATAATACAGAAGAAATTTTTGATATAATAATGCCAAAACATTTTTAAAGTTAATAGTAGACAAAAACCCCACAAATTTAGAAATACATCCAGCAGGATAATTATAAGGCAAAAGATATAACAATTAATCAATACCCAGAAAACCAAAGAAAAATCTTGAAGGAAGTCAGAAAAAACAAAAATTCTAATCTGTAGAGTAAAACAGGAAGAGAATCACAGTACGTTTTTCATTAGAAAACTTGAAAGCACTAGAAAAGTGAAATAAAGTCTTTAAATTGTTGAGAGAAAAAAATATACCATCTAGAATTCTGTATCTGGTGAAATTGTCTTTCAATAGTAAAACAAAGAAAATAAATAAAATTTAAATTGAATAAAAATCAGGACTTTCACACAGAAACTAAAACTGAGTGAATTCATTGTCAGCAGAAATGCCCTGTGAGAAATGCTAAAAAAAGTTCTTCAGGCAAAAAATATATATATAATAAAAATATCTTATATAAAATATTTTTATAAAAATACGTTTTATACTTTTGTTAAAATATATGTATGTATACACACGCTAGAAACTTGGATGTGCATTTTTTTAAAGTTCATAGAAGAAGGAATAAATAAAGCTAAAAATAACATAAAACATTTTTCTTATCCTTAATGAAGCAGTAAGATTAACAATATAACATGCAAAGTAAAATGAAGAATAGTTATGTCACAAAGGATGGGAGGGAAGAATTTAGAATTTTTTCCTAAGGTACCTACTTTATATGTGAAATAGCACAGTGTTATTTAAAAATGTTCTTGGACTAGGTAAAAATGTACACAGTAAATTCTAAGGAAACAACAAAAGAGGGTTAAGAGAGGGTTTAAATAGAATCAATAAAAATAATTAAAACTAGGAAAGAAATAAAAAGGACAATTGTAATGAAGAAAAAATAATTACAAAGATGATAAATACTAATTAAACTCTACCATTAGGCATTTTAAAAGTGAATGTAAATTATATGATTGTCCCACAATTATTACTGTGTACACCTGAAACTAATACAAAATAATAGTGAATGAAAACTGTAATTAAAAAACAAGTGGAACCTAATCAACAAAACAAACAAGCAAGCAAAATATAACCAGAGATGTTGAAATTAAGAACAAACAGACAGTAACCAGAGGGGAGAAGGGAGGGAATAATGGAGGGGGAAGGGGGAAGGGTTTTTAGGAACAACTATAAAGGACACATGGACAAAACCAAGGGTGGAGGTGGAATCAGGGGAGGGAGGTGGAGATGGCTGGGGTGGGGGGAAAAGGCAGACAACTATATTTGAACAACAATAAAAGTAAGAAAAAATGGGGAAAAAATTAAAAATGTAATATATATATATATATAAATTGGGAAAATGAATACTGACTGAATATCTGATAATGGTAAGTAATCACTTTCTTTACATGTGATAATGATGTTGTGGTTATATTTAAGGAAGTGTCATATTTTACAAGTACACATTGAAATATTTATAGATTAAATTATATGATGTCTGGGATTTGCTTCAAAATAATCTCCGACCGACAGAACGAGTGGGAAGTACAAGTAAACTATGATTGACAATAACTGGCAATTGTTGAAGATGGCTGATAGGTACATTTAAGTCCATTGTACTCTCTATTTTTTTCTATGTTTTGAAATTTTCTACAATAAAGTGAATGATGAAGACTTACCAGTAAAACAGAGACTGTCAGAGTAGATGTAAAATAGGAAAAAATTAAAATCCAACTGTATGTTGTCTATGAAAAAAACTCACATTAAATGTAAAATCTCAGATAGGTTAAAGTAAAGGTATGAAGAAAGATAAAGTATGCTTACACTAATCAAAAGGAAGCTGGAGTAGCAATATGATTTTCAAACAGAGCAGATTTCAGAAGAGGGGAAATTATAAGGAGTAAAAAGGGACATTCCACAGTGATAAAGGAGTCAGGTTTCCACAAAGACCTAACAATACTAAATGTACTGCACTCATCTAATAACAAAGTGGCATAATACTAGAGGCAAAAAGTGATAGAACTGAAAATATTTTTAAAAAATATGAGTTGCATTAAACCTAAGCTCAATGAAGTCATAGATTTTCACCTATATGATTCACTACCACACCTCCATGCCTATGAAAGCATTTCACACATTCTAGGTTCACAGCAGTTTTAGATAGTGAATATTATGAATATCCCCTAATAGGGGTGTCCAACCCATGGCCCACAGGCCACCCGCAGCCCAGGATGGCTATGAATGCAGCTCAACACAAAATTGTAAATTTACTTGAAACATTATGAGATTTTTTTAAATTCCATTAGTGTTTATATATTTAATGTGTGACCCAAGAGAACTCTTCTTCTAGTGCGATCCAGAGACGCCAAAAGGTTGGACACCCCTGACCTAGTACATCGCCCCATTAGAATAGAAACGAATTATATCCAAGATTTGTGTGTGAAGTATTGACTTTGGAAAGAGGAAACTTTAGTATTGCCTCATTGGCAATAGAATGAAAATAACCCTTATACCAAGGAGTATTACAGAAAAAAAGTTTAAAGAGCAAAACTATGTTCTTAACAACTAAGTTTTAAGCTCAGTTGGGTCAAAATGTTGCCTTTTTCTACCAGTAGCAGTAATAATGCATAGAATACCTCAGTAAGAATGTTGACTATGCTAAATTGACTTCTTATATCTAGATATATTTCACAGTGAATTTTTAGCAATGAAAATTTTAATAGCTATTTAAGAAACATAGCAACTTTTAAATCTTTTTTTACACAATAATTTTATATTTTAATGCAGTTTAACAAATTGTCTCAAAATTTGAAAGGTGAAAATTAATAGAATTAAAAGGTGAAATAGATAAATTCATAACCATATGGGAGAAATTAATACCACTCTTGCAATAGGTGACATAAGAATCTGGAAAAAACATACATCAGAAAGGACATAGGATATTTGAACAACATTATGAACACATTTTTATCTAATTGGCATCTGTAGAAATCTGAACATAACAACTGCAGAGTACATATTCTTTTGAAGTACAAACGGAACATTATAGGAACTAGATTATCTTGCATGGGGAATTTAATTAGCATTATTTCCATGAACAATGATTGCAATATGGTGATAGATAATATCCCTATTTGTTATGTAGCTAACAGTCCTTCAATTTCTTTTTTTAATTATTTTTTATTGATTATGCTGATACAGTTGGCCCATTTCCCCCCTCACTCCCCTCCACCCTGTCCACCCCCTCCCACCCACCTTCTCCCCTTTAGTTCGTGTCCATGTGTCATAAATTCTTTAGCTTCTACATGTCCCATACTATTCTTGCCCTCCCCCTGTCTATTTTCTACCTATTGCCTATGCTACTTATTCTCTATATCTTTTCCCCCTCTCTCCTCCTCCCCCTTCCCTGTTGCTAACCCTCCATGTGATCTCCATTTCTGTGGTTCTGTTCCTGTTCTAGTTGTTTGCTTAGTTTGCTTTTGTTTTAGGTATGGTTGTTACTAACTGTGAGTTTGAAGTCATTTTTTATTGTTCATATTTTTAATCTTCATTTTCTTAGGTAAGTCCCTTTAACAGTTCATATAATAAGGGCTTGGTAATGATGAACTCCTTTAACTTGGCCTTGTCTGAGAAGCACTTTATCTGCCCTTCCATTCTAAATGGAAGCTTTGCTGGATAGAGCAATCTGGGATGTAGGCCCTTGCTTTTCAGGAGTTGGAATACCTCTTTCCAGTCCCTTCTTGCCTGCAAGGTCTCTTTCGAGAAATCAGCTGACAGTCTGATTAGAACTCCTTTGTAGGTAACTGTCCCCTTATCTCTTGCTACTTTTAGGATTCTCTCCTTCATTTTTACCTTGGCTAATGTAATTATGATGTGCTTTGGCGTGTTCCTCCTTGGGTCCAACCTCTTTGGGACTCTCTGAGCTTCCTGGACTTCCTGGAAATCTATTTCCCTTGCCAAATTGGGGAAGTTCTCCTTCATTACGTATTCAAATACGTGTTCCATTTCTTGCTCTTCCTCTTCCCCTTCTGGTACCCCTATAATTCAGATGTTGGAACGTTTAAAGATGTCCTGGAGGTTCCTAAGCTTCTCCTAATTTTTTTGAATTCTTGTTTCTTCATTCTTTTCTGTTTGGTCGTTCCTTTCTTCCTTCTGGTCCACTCAATTGATTTGAGTCCCAGTTTTCTTCCCATCACTATTGGTTCCCTATGTGTTTTCCTTCATTTCTCTTATTGTACCCTGCATTTGTTCATCTAATTTCTGACCAAAGTCAACCAATTCTGTGTGCATCCTGATCACCAGTGCTTTGAACTGTGCATCTGATAGTTCGGCTATCTCTTGGTCACTTAAAAAAATTGGTTCTGGGGCTTCCAATTCTGTTTGAGCCATCTTTTTTTATTCTTTATTTTCCTTTGGTCTGGTTGCAGGTGTTATGTAAGGGCGGCGGAGCCTTAGGTGTTCACCAGGGCGGGGCACCCCAGTTGCTGGGTTGTGACATTGTATGTGGGGGCGGGGTCTGAGAGGGAGCAATGGTGCCTGCTCTGCTCTCTCTAGGACTCCAGTCCCCACTGCTGCCTCCCACAAGCAAACTGGGCCCCCCTGGTGCTGGCTCCCGGGTGGGTGGGCCTGTGCACTTTCTCGGACTCTGTGGGTTTTTCCAAGGAGCCTCCCGTGAGGCTGAGAGAATCTCTCGGCCTCAGCTCCCACAGGTGTTTTCAGTGGGTGCTCTTCGGCTTTGTTTCCCTGCGCTGGGGCCCTGGGTTATGCGGTCTGTGTTGCTGCCCGTTTTTGCTTAGTTTGTGCACGAACGTGTAGCCTCGGCCAGCCAGCTGCCTTACCTGCCTCACTGGGTCTGCTCATTGCCTCCCGTGCCCAGGGTCTGCCACCAGGTCTGTCAGCTGCCCCTGCGCTTCTGGGGTCCGCCAACTGCTGTCTGCACCCTGTACACCCTTGTCTGCCAGCCACCACTCTTTCCTGCCGGGACCTCTCACCCCTCTCTGTAGGTCTCCGACTCCACCGCTCCTTACCAGTCTGGTTGTACGGTAGTCAGACTTCCATTCGGTTCATTTCCCTCTGTTCTGGTTGTTGCTTGTTTCTCAATTTTTGTTGTCCTTAGCTTTGGTTGCACGAGGAGGCACAATGCGACTGCCTATGTCTCCATCTTGGCCCGCAACTTTTAAACCTTACCATAGCAAGTTTTGATTTTTCCTATGCTGTCTGAATAAAAATTCCTCATTGCTCATGGCAGTTATTTGCAATTTGGTAAAGGGATATTTTTTATCAAAAAGAACTTTGAAAACTGATAAAGAGGAAATAAGCTGAAACAAAATTCTACATTCTTCAGACATGTCTAAGAAATGACATTTATTTAAGATTATCTTTTTCTTATTTATTAATCATAATATCTTAAAGGAAACTAAGCTCTTCATTGAATTTGCAAGTTTAATTCAATATTATCATCTCCTCAAAAGAGTCTTCACAGAATAGATGAGGTTATAATGATATATTTCATGCAGCTGGAGCCACCTCTAAAATTTATTTTCAAAAGTACTCTAAATTTCAGTCCTATATGAATAATAAATAGACTGTGTAATCTTATAACCTTGCATTACAATATGCAATTGGAGACAGTATTTTAATAAGTTAATCATATATGCCATCCTTGTCCTTAAATAAAAAAGTAAAAGTATTTCTCATACACATATTTCCTAAAAACATAAAAATATAATTTATTAATCAAACTAATAGTTTCATCAGGCAACTTCAAGATGACCAAGAGTTCATTACTTAAAATGTAATTTTTCTAGGAATGTATCTTTCAGAAGTCCTGAAAACCAGTATCTAAGACAAAGAACTAAAATAATCATTTATGAGAACTTTTTTTTAAATAAGATTGAACAGTATTAACTAGATACATTGAGTCAAGGAGATGATCACTAGGTTAAATTGTTCTGTGAACTGACAGATACTGTTATTTTACAAATATAAATGTAAATTAATATTGTAAATATAAATGCATATTTTACAAATATAAATATTATAAATGTAATATTTTACAAATATATTTGTATATAAAGCTGTATATTTGTATATATTTCTTTTTCCTTTGGTATTCAAAACAATTTAATTGTTCTTATTTCTCTAATGTATTGTCTATGCTCCTCTTGCAAAGACATACACCTCCTAAATGCCTAGGCACAGTGAATTGTATAAAAATGCCCATAATAATATTGATATATGTGTCCCCAAGTGGGACAAAGACTGCCAGTATACAAAAATACAAAAATAATACTAATCAGAAAATGTTTCTTTAAAAAAAGCAGATATATGTTTTGTTGAGCAATCAGGGGAAGTAGCGATTCTCTCTAACTGTCCAAGTTTTTAAGTAATTTCAAGCAAAATGCCTGCAAATCTAAAATATGAAATACTGTTTAAAAAATTAAAGGGACATTAGAAACTAGAACAAAATACTCTATGTTCAGATTGGTACATTCCAAACTTTGATATGCCCTTGTCCCTAAATAGATATGTAGATTCTATATAACCCTATCAAAATTCCAGTGGCATTTTTATTGAAAGTGATAAGTTCTTTCTAAAATTTGAATGGAAAAGACATTAAAATCGCTAAAATATTTTTAAAGGAAGAATATAATTAGAGGAATTGTTACCAGTGAATGAGCCCACACCCCCCAAGTACCCCTTCTCAGTGAGCTGAGGCATCTGACACTTGGCAGGCTGTATCAGGCTACAAGGAGAAGGGAGTACCCCTCTACCCCTCTGCAGGTGGGACAAAGAGCCTGGGGGCTTGGCTGATTGTGTTGTGTTAGCAACACAAGGCTAGGCCCAGAGGCAGTAAGAACCCTGGTGGACACTATGAGTGGCAGGGCATCACTTCCCTCAGTGGGAGCAATAATGGGACCGGTTACAGCAGAGCATTCACTCAGAGATGGCAGAGCCACCTCAGTGCAGTCTGAGGCCCCAAGGTCAGGGAAGCAGGGCAGCCTTGGGTTCACACAGAGTCAGGGGTGTCCACCTGTGGGATGGCGACAGGGAGAGAGTCTTACACTGAGCCACTAAGGGCTAGAGGGATGAATGCACAGGGCCTAAAGTACTCCAAAAGCTGGAAAGATAACTGGATAAGGGGAAAGGCACTTCCCCCCACTCTTCTGGTACCTGATTGGAGGTGGGACCAGGAGAAGGTAAGCACATGGGCCATAGAAGTCAGAATACAGTTGTGGAACAAAGTGCTGGACCAAAGAGGCCTGTCAGTGTAGCCGGGGTAAAGAAGGAACTGGTTGAGAGTTTGACTCACCCAAAGCACGAGTAAGTTTAGAAACTTAAGTGGTCATTCTGAGAAAGCACAGGGCTCATCCTACACCCAAAATGGATATAGTCCCAGGGGAACCAAGCAACGTGCACTCTCTGTCTCTCTCTCACTCTGCTCTTGCTCATTGCTCAGTACTCAAGACATGCAATCAAAGGGTATACTGACCTACCCTCTTCATGGATCACATGGTCTTAATAGCTGCATAGCCCATGGCCTCCAGAAGGGAATTCTTATCTTTCTCTCTCTCTTCAACCTGGTGAGGCATTCCCTGCTATGTTTATGCACTCCCTTATCCTGGAGCATGCAACCTTGTGGCCCTATCAGCAGTGTGGCCCATTACTGCACTGGCTCCACATGCAGCCTCCAGGAAGGACCCTGATGCTGGACAGCAGCTGGGAATAAGTTAAGCTACTTGGACAACCACTTGGCAGCTGCCTGTGGCTTCCAAAGGATGGTATTCTAAAATGGAGCAGGAACTCTGGGCACTGCTTTTTGTTTTGGTCTTGGTGAGGAAGGCTGAGCTTTGTCTGGGTTTTGTGGAGGACATGGTCTTTGAGAGGGAAGTCCACTGTTCTCCCAGGTTATTTAGCACCTGAATAAACTTTTTTTCAACAGCTTCTGCATTGTGAGAGGTTGGCTTTTGTGGTGGCAGGCAGACACTCTTCTTTTTGTTGTTGTTTAGTAACAGAATCACATTATCCAATTTTAAAACTTAATATATTTCAATTTAAGCTTCCCAGTTTATATAAAAATTGACTCAATTAGATCTCAGATCTAAACGTCAATGTAAAACATTTTAATTTTTTAGAAGAAAACATAGGAGAAAATCTCTAATACCTAGAATTAAAGAGTTTTAGACATGACACAAAAAGCAAAAAAATACATAAAAGAAAATATCAGCAAAATAAGACCATCAAAATGAAAATATATATTGTATAAAAAAAATAGTTTTAGAGAAAGAAAGAAAGAAGCCACAGTCTGAGAGAAAATATTTTCAAATCCACATACCCAAGAAAGAAACTTAATAAAGAAACCTGCCATCTCAAC
Source organism: Tonatia bakeri (assembly GCA_004024845.1). Taxonomy (NCBI): domain Eukaryota; kingdom Metazoa; phylum Chordata; class Mammalia; order Chiroptera; family Phyllostomidae; genus Tonatia; species Tonatia bakeri. The sequence continues at coordinate 36,870 of PVIA01001731.1, read as the reverse complement.
AGTAAGAAAACACATAATTTAATTAGAAAATAGAAAAAGTATACTTGAATAGACATTTCACTAAAAAATCACATATGGATAGCAAATAAATACATGAAAATATGATCAACATCATTAAGCACTAGAATGCAAATTGAAAGCTCAATGAGCTACCACAACTCTATTAAAATTTCTGCAATAACAATTCTTACTTACTAAATGTTGATGAGGATGTAGAGCAACTGATGTGCTACTGATGGGAATACAAAATTTCACAGCCACTCTGCAAAGCAGTTTGGTTGTTTCTCACAAAATCAAATGTGCACTTACCACATAATCTACCAATCTACTCTCTGGTGTTTACTCCAGAACAGAGGTTGGCAAAATTTCTCTGTAAAACGCCAAACATTTTTTTGGTTTTGTTAACCAAACACCATCTCTGTTGCATATACTTCCTTTTATTTTTTTAAACCTGTAAAAATGTAAAAAGTATTTTTATATTTGTGTGAACATGTTTTTATTTAGTGTGGATAGCGAGAAGACAAATTGGTAAGTCACCTGGTAAATAAATATTTATTTAAGAAACTGTCAAATTAATTCCACAATAGTCCCACTTTACATTCCCATCAACAACATATCTCATATGCAATGTATGAAGACATCTAGTTTCTCCTAAGCACCTCCAGTACTTGGCATTCTTATTCTTTTTGATTACAGATATTCTAGTGAGTGTGGGTCTTACAAACCTTTTGTGTTTTATAAAAGCAGGTCATGGGCCAGATTTGCTCTATAGGCCACAGTTTGTTAACCCCTGTCCTAAAGAAATAAAAACTTACATTCACATAACATTTCTTTACGCAAGTATTCATATCAGCTTTAGTTGTAATAGTCAAAAACTGAAACCAACTCAAATGTTCTCTGATGTTTTCATGGTTAAGCAACTTGTGATACATCCACACAATGGACTCAGCAATAAAAAAAGAGTAGAGAACCAACAATAAGGCACAGCAACCTGCATGGACCTCAAGAGCATTATGTTGAGTGAAAAAGGCCAATTCAGAAGGCTATGAACCATATAATTCTATTTGCACAACATTTGTGAAGTGGCAAAATTATAGTGATGGAGACCAGATCAATAGTTTCCAAGGATGAGGGTTATATGGAGGTATATAGTACATATGGTAGCACAATGGAGTGTTTTTTTTTTAAGGTGATGGAAATAGTTCTGTGTTCTGATTGTGGTGATGGTTACACCACTCTACAGCTATAATAAAATTTTATAGAACTACATTCCTAAAAGAGAGTGCATATAAACCTGGTAAAATACACATGAGATACATAGATTATTAATTGATAGTATTGTACAATGTCAATTCCATGACTTTAATAATTAGGTTGTAGTTATGAATGATATACTAATTTTGCATCTTCGTGCTTTCCTAAATTTATTTCAAAATCAAAAGACATTTAAAAGTGACAAATGAGATTTCATCATGCACTCACTAGAATATCTATGAAGATAAACAAGAAATTAAAACTCTCACACTTGCCCTGGCTGGTGTAGCTCAGTGGATTGAGTGTGGGCTATGAACCAGGCATCGCAGGTTCGATTCCCAGTCAGAGCACATGCCTAGGTTGCAGGCCATGTCCCCCAGCAACCGCACATTCATGTTTCTCTCTCTCTCTCTCTCTCTCTCCTTCCCTTCCCTCTCTAAAAATTAATAAATAAAATCTTAAAAATAAATAAATTAATTAATTTTAAAAAAACTCTCATGCTTTACATGTAATACTCATGAGAATGTAAAATGGGACAAGTACTTGGGAATCAATTTGGCATTTTCTTAAACACATTTACTCTGTGACCAACTAATTCCACTTCTAGATGTTTAGCCACATTAAATAGAAATACAGTTTACATAAAGAACATGCATAAATGTACATGAATATACACAGCAGCCAAAACCTGGAAACAATCCAAATATGAAGCAATTGATAAATGGATTAACAATATGACATATATCTATATAGTGGAATACTACTCAGCAATATAAAGAAGAATACAATACTATAATATCAAATCGTTATACCCAATGAAAGAAACCAGATACATATATTATAATTCCTTTCAAATAAAATTTCTAAAAAAGCAAAATCTATAGGACAGAAAGTAGGTAGGTGGTTGTCAGGAAAATTAACTTCATATAGAAATGAAGAAAATTTTGTAATACTGAAAATATTCTAAAACTGAACTGTGGTAATGGTTATACAGATGTATAAATTCACAAAACATTCAAGAGGTGCATTTTATGTCATGTAAATTATATACCAGTAGAGTTATTTTTCTTTAAAAAAAAGTGGAACTCGTAGACACAGAGAACAGACTGGTGGTTGCCAGAAGCAGAGCAGGGGTGAAGGGGTGAGGTGTGTGTGTGAAATTGGGTAAAGTGAGTAAAAAGGTTGCAACTTCCACGTATCAAATAGATTAGTCATGGCAATGCAATGTGCAGCATGGTAGTGACAGGTAACAATACTGTACTGTGTATTTTAAAGTTAAGTTATTATATGAAAGAAGATGAAGGGATTAGACAAAGAACATATATGCAGGATCCACAGACACAGACAACTGTGTGGGGGGTGCCTGAGGGAATGGAGTGGCTGGGTGGAGGTGGGCAAATGCAGAAAATGTGGGGATGACTGTGATAGCATAAACAATAAAATACAATTTACAAAGACATAGAAAAAAGATATTAGATCTCCACAGTTCTCATAATAAGAAAAAATTGTAACTGTGTGATGATGGATATTAGCTTAGTGTGGTGATCATTTCACAATATATATAATATGGAATCATTATGTTGTACACCTGAAACTAATACAAAGTGTTATATCAATTATATACCTCAATTAACTAATAAAAAGCAAGAGAATCTGCTATTACAATTTACCCTATAAACCAATTAAAAGAAAAAGAGTATGTTGATAAATACATGGAAAATAATTGATGCTATTCCATAATATTCATGGTTTTTAAAGGTGGTTTTAATAAACTAGGACTAGAAGAGAGCTTCCTTAATATGCTCGACTGTATCAACAAGCTATTATAAAACAATATTAGTCATTCTCCTTAAAGTAAAGACATACTATTACCTCTATAAACATCATGCTTAAGGTTTTTAGACAAATATGAATGAGTAAGACAGCAGTAGAGCTCTTTTCAAATCCATAAGCCAGTTTCCAGCAATATCCATCTGGTCACCTTCCTTCGGTTTCCTTCCTTTGTTCTGGTTGTCGATCTTTATGTCAGCATTAGTTAGAACCCTTGGTTGCAAATGACAAAAATTCAACTGTAATTAAATTAAGCCAAAACAAACAAACAAAAATACATATGTATATTTATACATATGTGTGCATATATATCTACACACACATACACACACACACATATATATATAAAATAGTACATATATAGTGCTTCACTTCCAATATGTAATTTTTTTGGAAATTCAGTTCTTTGAACCAGTCTGGTCCCTGATGTTTATTATTTTGTTATTAATTATTGCAGCAACCTCAAATGAAAAATATCCGTGCAAAATGTAAAGTCTCTTAGTTGAGTATTTTAATCCTCATTTCACTTTTAAGAAAATTAAGGCTAGAAATAAATAGAAAATAACTTTCCAAGACTACTTGCTGTATTCCCAAGGTCACCCAGGCAGATACTGTGAGCCAAATTCGACCCAGGACAGCCTAGCTACTGATGTAGCACATTTTTTCCTCCCACTAGGGCCGGGGAGGCCCTGGAAGTACCCAACTAGAATCAAAGCTTATTTTAAGCCATCCATTTAGATCTCATCTGTCTACATCGATACTACACATAAAAGATAAACTTGATCAACATTATTTTCATTATCCTTGCTGTCTTTTGGGACATTATGTACCTACCTTGGAAAGACTAGATAGTCAGGCACCAACAGTTCTACTGCCCAGGAGTCAGCATAAATCATGACAGTATACACTGTCAGAAATTAAATTTACAAAGAGGAAATGGCCTAATTTGCATTTTCTTCATCTCAGATATCATGATGCATCAGTACATTCAATAATTGGTTTGACATTGAATTTCATAACAGAAAGCATCTGGGCTCACTTCCATGGTGACCAATGAGAGCAATTTCTGAAGCTGGGACAAATTATCCTCTTTAACAACAACAGCTGTCTCAATCATCTATAAATGTGTCTTACCCTTTAGCCTGGGAGAATATTTGTGTCACAGAAAATCAGGGACTGGGGCATTATGGGAGGTATGACTCTGGTGGAAAACCAACTGTTCCCCATTTATCTTTTTGGTGGCCAATGAGCCTTTATTCACCATGCAGCTGTTCTTTCCCATCCTCCTGATTAGAGACACCTGCCTGCCGTACACATGCCTGACCATTAGATACATTCATCAGTATGTGTGAAGTCCCCTTTTCACATTACTTCTCTGTAACCTCAAGGGTAAACCCTTTTCAGAGACTTGGTGTTGACAAAAAACATTGGTAACTGGACTGAGGCAGAAAATTCCTGGACCTGGACCCCCTATTATGTTATATATTCTAGGTCTAAAATCTTAAAATAATAGGGATTATCTGGATAATCTTCCTACTCTAAAAGTCTCTCTGACTCTCTTTTTTGTTCCTTTTTTACACTGACAGGAGGAAAGACAAGAATAAGCTACAAATATTAGAAACATCCCCATTATATTTAATCGAAACTTATTAAGAAAACAAACTTCACCATGTAAATGTCTCTGAAATATGACTCTCTAGCTCAGATTTCTCATAGGAAATTTCCAACAATTCTCCAAATTGCTTATGAGAGTTATGACACTATGCCCTATAACTTCACACATATAAAATATCTTTCCCACAAATATTGAACTTTTCAGGCTCAGTGTACTTTCCACATGTTTATTGCTAAATTTAACAAATCAATGAATAGTAATTAAACCACTGCTACTCTTTCAGCACCAAGATGTTCATTTTGGTGGGTAAAGAATAATTGGTAATCACTTTGAGCCCTCTTCTTGAACTTTCCTGTGAAAAATTGAGCTCCTGAAAATTTCCCTTCCCTCAAATTCTTCCATAAACTCTATGACTTTAGTCAACTGGAATAGATAAGAATAAGATTCCTGTCTTTGCTCACCCATGCATCCAAAAAATTTTCGAGGAATTTAAGATACCTTTCAAAAGTCAAAATTTAACCTAAAAAGATTGTAAAAAGTAGAAACTATACATTTGACACACAAGAGACTATTTTGTAATCAGCTTATTGAAGTAAATTTGCATACAACCAAATTCCCATTAAAAGTGGTACAATCCTGTGTATGATTTGATGCATTTGGAAAAATGTATACAGTAATATAACTACCACCATGATGAAGATATGGAACGTTTCCATACCCCCAAACAGTTTCCTTTTTGTAGTCAGTTCCCATCTTCTACTATCCATCTCTGGAAATCTCTGAGCCTTCTTCTGTTTCTATACTTTTGACTTTTCTAGAACTTCATATAAAGGAAGTTTTTGAAGTGTGGCATTAGTATTTGAGAATTATTTATACCTTTGCATATGTCAGTAGTTCAGTTACTGCTAAGTAATATGGTATCTATGGATATATCACACTTAGTTTATCCATTCACCATTTGATGAATATTTGGATTTAATGGGATTTAATGGTCAGCATGATACCTAGATTATAGCAGTCAGTTAATTTTAATTTGTACCCTTCCTCACTTCCATTTCCCAGTAGAAGAAATTGAGACATGGCAGGGTTGATTACCTTATAATGTGACTGTTGAGTAAGCAGTAGAGCTAGGATCAGAATTCAAACCTTGACAGCTGAGACTACGCCCTCATACCACTCAGGTCCGAGCAGTCACTCAAGAGAATTAACCAACTTCTCCAAGTGGAAATGTCAACTCAGAAATCTGTTTAGACCTCATATCTTGCCTCTCCTTTCAAAACAAATGCCTCTTCAGCCTCATCTAAAAATTTTATTGTGCATTTTTACTGGTAAAGAACATTCACTTTGGTGCCAGAGGAAAGAAATTGAACTCCTGACTTTCTTGTAATTATGAGTACATCTCTTATACAGTCATCTCCTTTGAGAAGCCATTGCTGAAAGGAAATATTCCAAGCTCGTATGGTGATGACTTGCCATTTTAAGTAAATTCTCTGACTGCCTTTAGAAAGAAAGTGATAGCTTTGCCAAAGTCAATTTCAACACCTAGGACCTCAATGAATCAAGGACAATGACCACAAAACTTAAGTTCCAATTTTGTACTCTCTAGTCGTTTTTCCCAACTTAACTTCATCCCGTGTGTTTCTGCTTGGACAATGGAGACATTATCTGCATTTGCACAGTGTTAACCAATCAAACTTGGGGGAAGGTTCACATCACACAATGCATGGTGACAATGCTTTGCAGAAGCAGCTGGATTACCATTAGCCCATGAGTGCTGAAATATTTGTAGGATTATCATTATTATAAGAATATTTTGGGAGTAAAAAACCTTCCCTTTCAGTAAATGAGTGGATCAAAAAACTGTGGTACATTCACACAATGGAATATTACACAGCAGAAAGAAAGGAGCTACTATCCTTCATTACAGCATGGATGGAACTGGAGAGCATGATGCTAAGTGAAATAAGCCCGGTGGTGAAAGACAAATACCATATGATCTTACCTGGAAGTGGAACCTAATAAACAAAACAAATAAGCAAGCAAAATACAACCAGAGACATTGAAATAAAGAACAAACTGACAGTAACCAGAGAGGAGCGGAGAGAGGGATAGTGGGGGATAATAGGGAAAGGGCCATCAAGGAACATGCATAAAAGACATGGGCAAAGCCAAAGAGGGTAGGTTTGAGGATGATTAGGAGGGGGGTGAGGGTGTGGGGGAGTGAAATGGAGACAACTATACTTGAACAACAATAAAAATACATATTAAAAAAAAGCTTCCCTTTCTATCTGGGTTTGGTTTATCCCCAAATCAAGTGACTCTTTATTAGGTTGATCAGATCCATATTTTGGGATTACTCAGTCAACAAATATAGAGGTTAAGCTAAGGGCCAGGATCAAGCATGGCACAAATAGTACTGGCAAGAGCAAGTTCGCCAAACAAAAGCTGTACTGAGAACATGAAAGTGGTAAAGACAGGGTATGCACATGGGAAAAAATTAAATTTGTTCCCAATATTACAGTTTTCTTTTGTGAAGGGGTAGAATCTCTGCCTCTGTATTTTGCATTTTTTATCAATAAGACCTCGTATATTCTGATACCGTCCCCACTCACACCCACTCTCCCTAAACACAATGACAAAAACAAAAATATTTGTTCCTGTGATCCTTAAAAGCACTGTGGTCTTCAAGAGAAACAACCCTCAAAAAGAGGAGTAAAGTACTGGCAATAATACAAACTGACTGTAAAGAGACCTCAGTTTTACCTCAGGTCCTCCACCTTACAATAGACTTAGACAATTTACTTAAGATCTCTAAACCTCAATTTAATCAACTAAAAAAGATAAAGTTATAATAACCCTTATAGGTATATTCCAAGGGCAAAGATCATAATACATATAAATCACCTGGACCTTGTCTCACACAAAATTAAAACCTGCCAAGCCACACTGAAATGTTTTATCTGCATAGTGTGAAGTAGTATTCCCACTGAAAAAGAGCTTGCTCATTAGTAAAAATGAAGTATATTGTAGAAGTCCATGTCCCCTGCTCAACAAACCACACAATGTATAGCTTCCTCACATAGGGAGGATCATCATGTTTTAGGAAAGAAACTAGCAGCAAAACCCTGTCTGCTTGTCAGGGCCCTCTCAAGAGAGAAGATATAGCTCTCTAGACTCAGATGTTCCCAGATATAGTCCAGGCAACAGAGATACATGGGAGATAGAAATACATTACCCTGAAAGGCAAGAATTATACATGAATTTGGAGGGGGACTGAATCTGCAGCAGAGGGCAGTGTAGGCTACACTGGCTACACTCAAACAGTCCACTTGGAGCGGTTGTAGAGACACTGTGAGATAACAGAACAACTTCCCTCTTTTATTGGTGTGGCCAGTTTCCACAGAGAGGAAAGGGCAAAATGTAATTTTAGAGCACATATGTGTGTGCCTACTGCTAGATACTTGACATTTTTTTCTTATTTAACCCTTCAACAGCTCAGTGAGTGAGAGATGATCATCTCCATTTCTCAGAGAAAATAAAATTGAGTCTCAAATAAATTAGCTGTGTTATTTAGGAAGGAAGTGGCAAAACTCATATTTGAAACAATATGTTATTCTCTAAAGCCTGTGCTCTTTATATTTCATACTAAGCCATAGGGAGCTTCTGCCTCTTGTTTTCTGTAAGATGAAGGCATGTATCTATAGACAATGAAATTAAAATGAACAGGAGGTGTACCAGCAAAGGTCCCGGCAGAAAACACATGGCCTACTCAAATGGGGTAATTTTAGGGAAATTTAATAAAGGGATTATGTGCCAGATATTGGCAGGATTAAGGGAAACCAATAAGGAGCATGCAAGCATTATCAAACTGGTAGCAATGGGAGCAAATAGTATTCTATGACTAAAGGGACAAAGGGAGGAAGCCAGAATTTGTGGAAAGAAGTGGAGCTAGAGCAGAGAAAAATTATGGAGGCAGTAAGGCCTTCGTGCAGTAATAAAGCCACTGCCAACCCCTGGTCTAGCAGGGTCAGAGGAATAAAATACATGAACCTTAGCCTACTCCCACCTTCTAGTACTTTCCATTAGCTGGACTACCTGGGAGCAGAATTCAAGGGAGCCTTTTGATGAACTTCAAAATCTACACTCAAACAATACATAGTTCAATAATAGAGCACATGTTTTCCATGGCTGAGGCTCCCAGGCTCAAACCCCCTGCAGCTAAACTTTGGAGTAGGAATTTCAATTTACTGCTTCTTGTTTAATCCTTGGCAGACCTTTCTTCCAATATTAAGATACTTAAATAACTAAGTTACTGGAAACAAAATTATCTGCTTCCTGGAACAGATACAATCATGGACAGTAGTGTATCCAGATGGGCAAATAGAAAATATGAACTTAGACTGAGCATGGGAAATTGAAGTAGTTTCACATACCCAGCCCAGACTCATGTTATACGAGCAGCAACCTGAGGCCTGGTCTCAAGGAAATGCCAGTCACCAAGAACAAAAGAATAACTAATTCAAAGGTGGGCAAAACTGTTGTCAGTGTCAGTGGGGTCTTCTTTAGAAAAGTGAAGAAAAGTTTCCAGAGGAGATCGATGCCAGGTTTCAGGTGAAGGGCCAGGTTAACATCAGGGAGTTCTAACAGAGTGCAGACCAGTCGCTTGAGTTAGCCGTTCATCCCAGATTCCTGTATCATCTCTTCAGACAAAAGTTACCTTTCCCTTTAGTGTGTACTCATCACATTTTGTTTTGCTTCTTTTCTCATATTTAAACTGCCTGGCCTTTTTATTTTTCCATTTTAAAGTAACATAACTGACTACAAAAATTGGAAAATAAAGAAAAGTAGAAAGAAGGCAACTAGAAGCCATGATCCCACCTTTTAAAACAATCACTGTGAACACTGTATCCTCAACATTGTCTTGGCATAATTTTACATGTTTGGCACTTTTTCAGGTATAATTTATTTTCTTATTTTACCTGCCTGTAATCATTCTTTAGATCAGTAACTTTCAAAATATGGTCTTGAGACCACCAGCCTGGGCATCACCTGGGAACCTGCTAGAAACGTAAATTACTGGGCTACCTTCCAGACCTATTGCAACTGAAACAGGTGTTGAGCCTCAACAATTTGTGTGTTAACAAGCCCTCCAGGAAACACTATGTATGCCAAATTTTAAGAATCATTGCTGCAGACACTACTTTATATTTTATTTCATTTTTTTCACTCAACATTATCATCTTTAGATTTTACATGTGATTAACAATCATTTCATTAACAGTGTAGGATTTACAATCCTGGAATTATCATTTATATTTATAATTTATAATCATAGTATTTATAACCTGGAAGTAGATAATTCATTTAAACAGTTGTTCACGCATTCATTCATTTTGTAATATGCACTGCATATCTTCTGTGTAACAGATACTAGTATTCTAGGTACTATAGATATAGTATCAGAAAGGAGAATATTCTAATCATTACTTACTTTGGTTGTTTCCAATATTTTACCATTATAATTATTGATAAAGCTAAGCACCATTTTAATGTAAATGCTTCCCCCCTTATATTCTAGAAGGAAAGAAATAATATTTATATTTAAATAGGTATGTAAGCATCCCATATTGCCATCAAAAGAGTACTTTTTCTTTTTCCCATGATTCTCTTTATTAAGATAAAAAAAAAATTGGGAGCTGAGTGAGGAAAATAGTCCAATCCTGATTTTCTCTGCTCCAAAGAGATAGAAGCATTAGAAAACCCAGTTAATTCTCAAAAAGAATCCATTCTCTGTTCCTAGTGCTGAAAATATATAGTCCTCACTGATGCAATTCTCGTCCAGTTCAGTAGTGGTTAAGGCATTTCCATCAATCCTGGTCAGCAATAATCTTTTACTTCTGATAAAGAGGGAGAAACCTGTCATCTCTCTCTAGTGCTACTCTCCGCTGTGACCCCCAGCATGTGCCTTGACTCCCAATGTGCCCCTCAGTTTCTATGTCATCACACGGTCATGGCTCATCAACCAGAGTGGCTCGATATGAAGAGGTTGTATTTTAAGCCACAAGATGTAACAGGAGACTAACATCCCTCTCAGACCCTTTAGACATAAGGTTAAGGATGTCTGACTCTTACTTTTTGTGAATTTTTATCCATGGTCATCCAGCCAGTTGACCTAAGACAGGGCTAACTTGGTCCATAAAAGAGATCTCATAATGCTAAGCATAAAAGGGAACAGATCTGATCTAGTTTACTCTCTTCCAAGGGTTCCCTGGACCTTGTGACATGAAATAGAGAAAGGCATATCTGTTAAGCAATATCAAACAAATGTATCTACTTCCTCAAATACTGGGGGTTTAATTCAATTACAGCTGCATCATTGAAAAGAAACATTCCAAAACAAACAGTATATTATCCAGGATTATTGGATACCTACTCCAATACATATAACAGAGAGTGAAAATTTTAAGTATGTTTTATTTATTAACAAATGTTTATTGAGCATTGGCTATGTGCCAGACAGGATTCTAGCCACTTTGGGATGCATAAAGCTAAACAGGCAAAAATCCTTGCCTTCATAGAGCTCACCAGATGATGGAAGACATGAACAATGAACAACAAAACAACTGAAGCAAAGTATCAGGGTGTCAAAAAGTAGAGTGATCTAGAGAAAAAAAAGGTAGATAGGATGAGGGAGCCACTGTAACTTATCTTCTGGGTAAGCTTTCCTGAGAGGTAACTTGTAATCTAAGCCCTGAAGGAACTGAGGGAGGGACCCCTGTGGTTACTGGGAGAAAAAATGTTCAAGGATCATTTTCTACACATACCTGGGCACTACTAAGAAAAGCATTGAGGCTGAAGCAGAAATGAGAGTGGGCAGGCATAGGCAGGACTTCCCATGGAGGAGTTATGAGGATCTAGGTTTGTGTATCCTGTGACCTGCAGTCCCATGTATGCCTGGGACTTCGTGAAGTCCCTGATACTGGAAGAGCATGAAGGGCCTGATCCGTGGGGAAAGGCTGGGGGAGGAGGGAGGAAGCTGAGGAGGTCCCTCCCCCAACTCTGTCTCTGTGTTCTTCCTCTCCTGCACCCAGAGTTTGAGGTATAAGTACTTTTGTTGTATTTAGTAAGTCCTAGAATCCTTAGATCTTAAGGAAATTTTCACTTGGCAGGACATTAACTAAGGAACTTTTAAGTCCCTGGAGGCTCCAAACAATTTCAAATATAAAAAAAATGTAAAGGCCTTATCAATCATCTTTTTATTAATCACATGCTGAAATTATAATATGTTGAATGTTTTGGTTAAGTAAAATATTAAAATTATTTCACCTATTATTTTTTACTGTTTTTAATATGGCTACTAGGAAATTTTAAGTTGTATCTATGCATAGAGGTGTTAGCTAAAATTAAGGTGGTAGTAGTAATCAAATTGCAATATATAAATGCATCAAATCAAGACACTGTATTCCTTAAATGTACATAATGTTATATGTCAATTATATCAAATAATAATAAATTTTAAATATTTACTATTTTTTTAATACAACAGACTAACAGCCTTCAGATGGTAAGGGGGTGGAGGAACTGAGTGAAAAAAGGTGGAGGGATTAAGCAAAATATATTATATACATGACACTATATATATTTATCTATATGGCACTATATACACACACACACATATATATGGCACATAGACATAGACAGCAGTGTGGAGGAAGTGGGTAAAGGGGGGTAATGGGGACAGAAAGGGACTTGAATTTGGGTGGTGAGCACAAATGCAGTGTGCAGATGATGTGTTATTAAGTTGTACACTGAATACTGCATGGTTTTACTAACAAATACCACCCCGATAAATGGAATAAAAATTAAATAAAAAAAAAAACAGAAAAAAATATTTTGAAATAACATATGTATCCCTCTCCTTTCATCTCTAACCTCTGGAAACCACTAATCTCTTTTCCATCTTACAACTGTGTCATTTTGAGAATATTGTACAGATGGTATCACACAGAATGTGACCTTTTGAGATTGCCATACTTTACTCAGCAAAACTTTATTTCTTTTTTTATGTTTCTTTATGTGTTTGCTTGAATTCTTTTCTTTGTTTATATACAGTAGTTTTTAATTTTGTATTGATTTCTTTTTTAGAGTTCTGCTGGTGCTGAAAAGATAGACAGTCCTTGTAGCTCCAGAGTTTTGATAAATATACTCTGTTATTTTCTTCAAGCTGTAGTATGATTATTTTTCCATTTCATGTAACTCTTAAATTATTTGACACTTATTTTATTCATTGTGTATTTTTTCCAGTAAGGAACCTGATTGTTCCAATACTTTGTTTTCAAAAGAATCATCTGTTATTCATTGTTTTTTCACAATTCCTGAAATACTAAAGGTGCTCAGTAAATGACTTCATCAAATCTAGGCTTAGTTTTGAAGACAGAAAGGTGGCCATGTGGAGACTGAAATTATAGACCACTGGAAAAAATATTTCCTATATTTTCCATACCACATCAATTTCACCAACAGGTTTACCTGTTTTTGTATTCTGACTAACCAGGCACCCAGAGCACTGAATGGAAGACAGCAACCCTGGGTCACAATCCAACACAGCAACAGAAACAAACACACAAACTTTCTCAGGGCTGAGCCAGAGATATTGCCAAAAGCCTTGTAAATTCAGGAAGAATCTTCTTGTTCACTACTGTTGGGGAAAATGAAGGAGTAACTCATGACATCGGAGAAGTGAGGAATAGTCTACACCTGATGGAACTACATTTTCTTCCCACCTGAAGCATTTTGGGATTTTATTTATTTGTTTGTTTAATATATTTTATTGATTATGCTATTATAGTTGTCCCATTTCTCCACACCTTTATTCCCTTCTGCCTTGTACTACTTCTTCCACAAGCATTTTTCCCACCTTAGTTCAAGTTCATGGGTTGTACACATAAGTTCTTTGGCTTCTACATTTTAATTACAAAATAAAATTAGATATTGATAGGAAGAAAAGTCTGTCCAACCTTAAGACCCAATTCTAATAATTTTGTGAATTGTCAGGTCAGTCTTTCCTATCTCTTAAAATCTTCGATACAATAAAGGTGGAAGTTCAGAGTATACCAAGGACTAGGATGTCTGAGGAAAGAGTTAGCTCTTGGCATAGTCTCTGGCTTATGCAGAAACTTTTTCTGACCCAAGAACTGTATAATTATACCAGTGCTTTGGCCCAAGGCAGAGAAAGGGAAGTACGTGTGGATGTGAGCAGAGCTGAGCATAGTACTGTAGACCTATAAATGAGTAAAGCTGTGTATGGACTAGATGACCCCTGAGTTCATTCCTAATGTCCAGTTCCATACACACTATTTGTTTTTCTCTGGTGAGTGGCCTGACCATGTAAAAAATATACGTATTCTATATTTGAGTCTTTAGACTAACAACCAGTAAATTGTTGTTTCAATGAAATGAAGAAGCAAAAGTTTCTCTCACATGGTACTCCCCTACTTGCCTGGTTGAACAATTAACAATCATAAGACAGACATACCTCACAGTGGTGCAGCAGGATTGACCCATTAAAAGAACAATAACTATAAATCCCACTTCCTCCAATAAGCTGTTAAGGGCAACTCTACTAAGAGTCCATTGGAATTTATCTCTTTCATAATCCAAAATGATTAATTGATAGTGCTATAATAATATTGATCACACTATTTTTTCTAAAATTTTATTCATATGCCCCTCCTTCCTTCTATAACTAGATCATGCTTGTAAGGGTAAGAGCAATAATTTACTATTTTTGTATCTTCAATGTCTATCACAGTATTGAAAAATCATAGGCCTCAAAAAATCATACATACTAAGTTGCATTAAATTATAAAGTATTATCAGAAGACATGCATATTGTTACCTAAGTACTGTCAGATATAATGATTAAGAACAAAGATTTTGAAACAGCAAAAACTTGGTTTTTGAGTCCTTGATACCTACTACTTATCTGTGTAGAACTGAAAATTTTTCTAAATCCATAAGCTTTAATGTTCTTATCTGTATAAAAGGATATAATAATAGTATGTGTACTACAGAGATACGAGAAGTATTTTTCAATATAATACATAGCATTTTTTAAACATAGCATCTACCCTAAAGTATATATTTAACAAATATTAGTAATTCTTTCATTTAGGTAAAGGGAAAATAAGCTAGAAACACTCGTTAGTAAGTACTATTCCTAAGTGGAGGTTAAATTTAATTACAGGAAGTAGACAATATTTTCTGCAACCTTAATCAAACTCAGGAAACAACTGAGTAGTTATTCACTTGGAGACTGGAAAGCAGTATTTAAGTGAATTCTAAAGTCGTCCTCTGGAGAACTGATTGTGAACTTCACTCTTGACATGATGGCTAAATAAACAATTACTTATTAACTGCTGCCTGGAGGTTTACTTTTTAATCTCCTGAACTAGCAATAAAATGAAGATTTGATTTGGAGATTTCAAAACAGGCAATAGACAATTTGCAGCTAAGGTGAAAAAGTATCAGGAAACAGGGAGGCTTGGGTCAAATGGTAAAAACACAATTTAGTTGTTGACCAAGAAGATGGGCTGAGGAGACACTTTTGAAACATTTGGGACAATTTGTCCTCCACAGATGGATGACTGGGACACTCCTCAGTATTGTTTAATGTGTTTCCCCTGAAGGATATGAGAGCACTGTCTTACCCTGATTTGTTCATTCCCTTCCTCCATGAGAGCACAACCTCAATTACCTGTGTGTTTAATGTTGACAATGTGCTACTTATATGATGGATACTTTTCTGAGGGTTGTGGAAAAGGAGAATATTTTAATGACCACAACCACTAGACATGTTCAAGAGAAAATCATGAGATCAAAAACCTCTTAAGCATCAGGTCAGAGCCGGACTCAGCCATAGGGTACAGCCAGATAGTCTTGGGTCTGTATTCTGGGCTTGCCACCAACTTGTAGTGTGACCTTGGACAAGTGCCTTTACCTCTGTGACTCCCTATTTCTTAATTTGTAAAATAGGAGTAAGAGTATCAACCTCAAGAGGGTGTATGTACATAGGCAGGACAGGGCCAGGACATGATGTCTTTTCTGCATCTGTGCATGTTCTATGCAGAGAATTCATGCCCTGTTAACCTTAAAGAAATGACAATACAACCAACAGTCAACAATGAAGAGTTTCAAAATGAATCCCTCAAGGATGTCCAGCACCTTAAAGAAATATTTCTTACAGTCATCTTTGTGGTGTCAGGTCCTTCAGAACACAATTTTATCACGTAAGTTCAATTGCATGGTTGCCCCTCCAAGGAATGAATCCCCCAACTGCTCTTCCAGTTAAGAACTGGCAGAGATCCCAGAGACATCCTCTCTCACTGTCTCTCACTGAAAAAGGTAACTTCAGCTGTGAGTTTCTCATCATTCCTTTTCATTGAATCTAAATCTGACAATGTCATTGGTTCTGTACATTGATGCCACCAGTGGGCATTGAACCCATAGCAGATCCACAATGACTGTTTCATAAATATTTCTTGAATTAAAAACAAAAAGTGTTTTCAAACCTATTACTAAGAAACCAATGTCTTTCTGCCAGATAGCCCAGAATATTTTGAATCTTTTCCCATTTGTTCAATGTCACATTAAGGTACACTCATCTTGTCACAATCAGTGATACTTCAAGAATATAAAATTTAAATATTTTATAATGACATTAAGATTTTAGCACGATTGATTAATTTTTATTCTTCTGGCAAAGGATCCTCCCAGGATGCTCATGAATGGTCACAGTGTAGGTAGAGAAGGTTTTGCAATTATTTTTTCAGTGCCATTTTAATTTATACAGCCAAGGGGACCATTGTGGAAAGGAAATGCCTTACTACGTATCTCACAAAATAGAATAACCTTCAAATATTACTCCCCTTGTCTGCTGCTGGGACATTACTAACATAAACACCAATGTTTGAAGTCAGCTCACATGATAGTCTGCATGTGCACTAGAGAGCATCCCCCTACCAGATATATTAATGTGCTGAATCCATACTGGAGAAATGCCTAAAACTGCTCCCCACCTTGTCAGAGCCAGTGAATAGGTAACTCATGGGAAGGACTGGATTTGGTCCTAGATTAAGCACCTATTGCAGTTATCCACATGCATTTTGCATCTCATGAGGCTGACTGCAATACCTAGAACATACTTTTTCTTTCTTACCCCTGGGAATTTTAGCCTTAACATGAAGTTCCCCTGTTATATTAGCATGTTTAACCTAGGTTTTAGAGAACTGAAGCACACAGTAGCAAGAATAAGCAATGACTAATTTAGGTTTATACTGGAGTCATTCTAATATCATCATACAATGAGAATTATTTCTCTCCTTTTTCCCAAACAACCAAAAACTTAGCACACTATTATTCAGCATATTGTAACATTATAAATATATTGTAACATTCAACATATTGTAACTAGTAAAACGCCAGGACTAACTCACTTTGTGCTTTCAACAAAAGATCTCCAAAACCTGACTTACATTTCAGTTTTTCAAATGTTATACTTTTTTGACTTTTCTTCCTTCACATTCAAGCCATAATTCAATAATTCTTATCTATAAGTAGTTAATAATATTTAAAATGTGGAAGTATGTCTCATCTCCAAATCTCTACCAGTATATCATATAATGGGTTAGGTTTGAGTAGCCCCAAAGATCACGTCCACTTGGGTATTTCTATTACATATCGATATTGCTCATGAATCTATCTCCATCTTCAGAAGTAATGCACCTTTCTTTTAAAATTCTCTGTGTGATCACCACCCATAGGCCACTTAACACTTATGTCTTATGGGAAGTCAGGCACCAAACCTGGCAGCAAGTCATGTGTTCTTCTTCAAATACTACCCACCCAAAGGTCACTTATATCTCTTGGCCCACATCTCCTTCCTCCACCTTCACAGCCAGCAATATAGCAGCCTCAAATTTCTGTCCGTATGGCCCTCTGCTTCCATCTTCATCACTACACTGTCTTCTATCTGGTTCTGAATACTCCTATATCCCTCTTGCAAGATACCCTTATGATTACATCATACACATCAAGATAATCCATGATAGTCTTTCTATCTCAATAGCCTTAACTTGATTACACCTAAAAAGTCCTTTTTCAAGCATAAGAGCATCTATCAGTTCTGGTAATTAGGAGGTAGCCATCTCTTGGCGGCCACTATTCAGTCTACCATAGACACCTAAATCCTTCCCACGATTATTTTTCCTAGGAGTAAGCATATAATTAGGAGAGGTATCCACAAGTTTCATTTTCACCAGTTTGGCTCTTTATCCCTTCCTACCAAATTAGAAAAACAAAGTAATACTATATCTAGAAGGAGAGAAGCATTACATAAATCACCAGTATCATTAATGAAAAACAAAAGTCCTGAGAGGTACAAGGAGTTATTGACTCCTATCATTAACTCATTTAACTCTCCCATTGGACCAAAACAGAAAAAACATATTCTGAGAAAATTATAGCAGATATTTATATGCTTAATTAAGGAGGAACCCCAATTCTTGTAACAGTTGCAATGTGATCTTCCTAGTTGAACAAATATATTTAGTCCCTAACAAGTGTCATATAGCACTCAATCTAAAAAGCAAATGTTTTATCATATGTTTTTCCTTCCTTCCTTCCTTACTTGTTCTTTCCTTCCTTCCTTGTTCCTTCCTTTCCTAAAAATGGAAACTGTATATTTTTGGTTGAGCAACCAAAGTAATAGATGTGGTAGATATTTACCAACTGTTGACCCTTCCTCACCACACATATTAGTGGCCTTTGGAGAAAGTCACCATGTGTCATATCCAACAGGTATAGTGGCCTTCTTCTCCAATTATGACAATTATAATATGATAGCCATAACCCAGTCTCCACAAGGATGCTTTTACTGGAGACTCTAAAGATGGACCTAAGATGTGGTATGTGGCAGAACAGCAGCAGTCCGTAAAAGCTACAGGAGCTTTCATTAGAAGGAAGACTGCCCCCCCCCCCCACACCAGATTTATGGCTTAAAAGTAGTAGAGACCAACTTGATCCAACATAGTGATTAATTTCACCTAACAGTAAGGTGAAATTAATCTACACCACCCTGGTTAGAAGTGAAAAGCCCATTTAAGGATACAACTTGGCTGATGGAGTTCTCTGAGAAATCTCTACCACTGTCCCAGGTAGATTCTGAATATTGCTCCCCCTTACTGAATACAGTACCTGCCAATTAAATGAACCTAAATAAACAAGGCAAATTCCAATAAAGGGGTCTGCTCTGTCTGTGGAGTAGCCCCCTCTCTGTCTCACTGCTTTACTAATAAACTCACTTTCACTTGAAACTCTCTGCTGCCTCACATTTGAATACTTTCTTGCATGAAGCCAAGAACCCACATTGAGTCACAGACCCTGAGATTGCTGGACCCCAGAACGCCTGCATCAGACATAGTAATAAACTTATTCATGACTCAAAACTAAAGTTAGATTCAGAAACAAAGATAATACAAAGGATATGATAAGATTATATAAGCAAGTGTGAAAGAGCTATTAGTGGGGACCCCCCTCAATTTAATAATGCATGTGGGAGTTTAGCAAGGAGACAAGAACTGGAAGCACGAACATGTAGTTGACAGGGTAAGCAAAATATTTGTTGCCAGTAGATCATTTTATGTACTTTAAATTTTTTTCCACACCTAATTTCCTATACTCAGTACCTTCTGATTATTCTGCAAGCCCTTTCCACAGCAACATGACACAATACTCATCTCAGTCATTTAATTGAAAAGACCTTTTAAAGTTTAACAGCTTTTCAGAGAATGGACATTTTTACAATCTGCATATTTTGTGGCATTTGATTTAATTTACAGCTCAATGAACTTATCTCTGACTGTCTGAACTGACACTTTATATTTACTTCTTTTTCCCCTCTGCTTCTCGTTAATGGTCTTGAACACTAATAAAGTTTTACAAGAGTTGTGACTTCCTGACCAAGCATAATGTTGTTCATCGGTGATAAGGGCAGAGCATTTTGTATCCAGACTACATTGAAGTTTTAGAAGAAAAATGTATTTTAGTTGTAACTCCTTTCCATTATTCTTAACTTATATTAATATGTTTAACAAACATTAATAAATAACTTTAACTATATATTTACAAGTCTAAATGTACATTTTCATCACAGTCTAAATGCATATTTAAGTTCTGAAATGAAGTTATCACTCTTAAATGGACTGGGTTATAGAACCAAATCTGAATCAAGTAGCAACAGAAGGCAGAGTCAGAGCAAAAATATTTCCTGGCTGAACTGTAGGTCCCAGATTTAGAAGGAAAAAAAGGATGAGGAGAAATGCAGAAAAAGAAAGAGAAAGAGAAAATAAGATGGGGAGAGAGAAACAGAACATTAGATCACAAGATTTCATTCTACCAGGCCTTTGACAAGATCTCTGGGTGAGTAACACACAGAACACACCCCAGTCAGATGGGTCCTCCTTCATGCTCTTTAACAGCTTGCAGTAGTTGTAGCTTCAAACACCCAAGTAATTTCAAGTGATTTGGTCTAAGCCAGTAATTATCAATATTTTTCATTTTAGAACACACATAAACTAATTGCTACAATTCTGCAGCATGAGAAAAAATATGAGGGGGATCCCCCACAAAAAACAGAATTTATTTATAAAAAATGTGTATGTATTCTTATATGTTTAAACTTCAGTCACCTGCAAAGTACTTTCTATTTGATGTGATACACCTATTGAGATGTGTTTTCCACTCAAAACAGCTTTTGAACTCATCAATTTTGATTCCTTTTAGTGGTTCTGCCATTTTTTGTTTCACCTCTTCCACATTGGCAAAACATTTCCTTTGAGGACATCTTTTATCCAGGGAAACAAACAAAAAAAGTCACTGATCTGGTGAATAGGGAGGGTGGGGCATGGGGGTCATGCCATTTTTGGTCAAAAAATGCTGAACACTCAGTGCAGTGTGGGCAGGTGCGCTCATTAATCACCCATCATGAAATGGGCAAACAGGATGAAACAATCTTCAAAAAAATATTCACTGAAGCTGAACACAGCCTCTCACAACAACATCACCTGGTACACAGCTACAGATGAGTTCGTAGAATGCTCACCTAGCTGAAGAAACATTTACTACAAGGTTCTAACCCTCCAAAAGATAATTCTGCTGGTTTCTTTTTTGGTCCCCCCTCATATACATTTTGCCAATCTGACAAAAATATAGGTATAATTTTAATTCATTTACACTACACAGCCATTGTTGTGTTGACTGTTAATCACTTTTTTTATTTGACAGTCTAAGAGAAAAGAAGTCATTGACCCTGACTAAATAGTCAGGTATTGTATGTTTTAAAAATTCTTGCAGCACCACCAGTTACAAAAATCATTGGTCCAAGCCACTGATGACTCACAGAGTAGAGCATGAGAAAAATACTCAGGGCATGAAAGAGAAGGCCAATTCTATGATAAAAGGCTACTGTTTAAACTCCAAATCACTTAATCTTTCCCCCAGTCAACCAGAGCTTCAATTCAGCACTAGGTACAGTGAAGGTGTTTATCCTTGAGTCTGGCCCATTCTTATAGAAAAGAGGTATGTGTGTGTATGTGTGCACACTTGTATGTTCTTAAAATTTACATAATTGTACTACTGTCATTATGCTCTTAACATTATAAGGAAAGAAACTGATTTTTATATCAAGTCACCATCTATATCAAGTCACTGAGCTATATGTCTTTCTAGCCATATAATCATGAGTTGTATTGACAGGGATTGTTAGGCAATGCAATACATTACTGAGTGTCCTTGCACAAACCTAGACTGTATAGGCTACTACACACCTTGGCTATCTGATATAGCCTAATGCTTCTAGACTGTGAACTGTACAGTATGGTACTGAATACTATAGGCCATTGAGCGTTAGGCTTGGAAGTTCTTGTGTGACTGATTTTGCCAGAGAGTTATACTGTATCTATTCTGTGCATTAGCATTTCAAATTTGAGAACAGGGTTTTCTGGCAAATATATGATTGATAGATAGATAGACAGGCCCTTTGCTTAATTCCATCATTTTTCTGATGGCACTCAGAGTACAGGTGGCAGGTAAGGGAAATGTAAAGAAAATATATTTATTAAGCACCTATATTATGTGTTGGGCATTGTTTTTTTTAAAATTGTTGTTCAATTATAGTTGTCCCTATTTTACCATGTTTACTCTCCCCCCTGCCCTACCCACCCCCACCTCACAGATTCAGTCCTAATCCCATCTTTGGGGAATGGAGGGACAAAGAGGGAAACACCAATGTGTGGTTGCCTCTCATGCACCCCTCACTGGGGACCTGGCCCATGACCCAGGCATGTACCCTGACTGGGAATCGAACCTACAACCCTTTGGTTCACAGGCTGACACTCAGTCTACTGAGTGTCCACACCAGCCTGGGCTGGCCATTATTAAAGTCTTATTCATTTTAACTCAGCAGCCCTGGTAATTTAAGCTATCCATCTGATTTTTTTTTTCTTCATGAAGTTAAATTCACATAACCAGAGATAGAATCAGGTTTCAGAATAGTTCACTTTTTCCCCCCTAACATCTCCACTACACCAAAGGGAAGTGATTGGCTTCAGGTTTCAAAGCCGAATACAAGAACCACAAGTAAGGAGCTGAAGTTCCATGCTTCTCTATGTAGAGCTTGTTCTATGTCTTATAAATACCAAATATATCATGAAATGAGTGGCATCCTGTAAAAACACCAAAACAGATAATAAAAACAATTGTAAACAAACTAAAACCATTAACTTAAAATATCTCATGCAACCACTCACTTGCCCTCAATCACAATGTCCTCATGATCTGGGCCAGCCCCAGCTAGCAAACATAGATGCAGAAACACAATAAAAATAATATGCACCATATGCCAAGCTTGAGTATGTACCATATGCCAAGTACCAGACTGCTAATTCTATAGATATTTTAATGTAAATTTCACCACAACCCCTTAAGGAAGTTTATCAGCTTTATTTTGTATACATGAGAAAACATGATCAAGGTACAAAACATTCAGTGTAAATTCATAATTTTGGCCCTAGAACCTCTACAACTTTGCTTCTATGAGTTCTGAAACTGGCCAAATCTCTTAATTTCTCTGAGCTAAATTTCACCTTTAGAAAAAGGCATATTATTTACCTGAAGTGGTTCTTTGGAAGATTAAATGATATATGTCAAGTGTATAGTCTAGTATCCAACACATAAAAGAAACACAAAAACATAGTAAATTATTATTAATATTGTTGTTTTATTAATAATAAAATCATTTGAATCCCTGTTTAATTTTTATAAGTCCTCTATATGTGTTTATTTTTACCTACTTAATACTACTTATTTACCTGCTACCTTTGCTTCTGTACTGTTTAGATTTTTGCACTGGTTCTGAGTTCCTGTCTGACTCCTAGCCTGGAGCACTTTCCCATTCTGTTCCTACCTACCCACTTCTAGGGCACTTGGGTTTAATTCATACAGTGCTTCATAACCAAGGGTATCTGCCAAGACTATATTTGTCATTAAGAATCATGGTCATCACAAGTGGGCTGAGGTTCAGGAAAAAGACTCCAGGCCCTGGAATCAGGGGGTGCAAGGTGCCAACTGGCAAGCATACTAGTAGAACTCATTTTCAAGATTATCTGGCAGAGACTGAAAACATGAAGAACAAAAGTCAGGAGCTAAAACTAATCTACAAACCAAAAACTAGAGCATCAGCTACTAGGTAAGAGGGGCCTGATTGGCAGAACTAGTGTACAAATCTGAACCAGACTAAGAAAAAGGCCACTTGATATTCACTGTAACAATGCTTTGTGTCCTGGCTGAGTGACTCCGGTGGCTGGAGCATTATCTTGACTACCAAAAGGCATGGGTTCAATTCTTGGTCAGAGCATATATCTAGGTTGTAGGTTCAACCCCTGGTTGGGACATGTACAGTAGGCAACCAATTGATGTTTCTCTCTCACACTGATCTCTCTCTCTCCCCCCCTCTCCTTCCCTTCCTCTCTCTCTAAATCAGGAAACATCCTCAAGTGAGAATTTTTTTAAATGCTTTCTTGGACCTATTTATTTTTAATTTTTATTAATTTATTTCTAATTAGAATGACATAAAGAATTATATTAGTTTCAGGTATACAACATAACAATCTAACCTTTATATGAGGGGATCACCATAATGAGTCTACTAAACACCTGTCACCGTACATAGTTATTATGATGTTATTGACTCTACTCCCTATCCTGTTCATTACATCTTAGAAACCATCAACAAGATGAAAAGGCAGCCTACTAAATGGGAGAAGATATTTACAAATGATATATCAATAAAGGGTTATTGTTTAAAATATATAAAGGATCAATACAACTCAACATCAAAAAAATAAACAACCCAATTTAAAAATGGGCAGAGGACATGAATAAACATTTTCCCAAAGAAAAAATGCACATGGCCAACAGACACACAAAAAGAAGCTCAACATCATTAATCACCAGGGTAATGCAAATCAAAACCACAATGAGAGAAAGAAAAAGGAAAGAGAACCACAATGAGAACTCACCTCACACCTGTCAGAATGACTGTTAATGAAAAGGCAACAAATAACAAGTGCTGACAAGGATGTGGAGAAAAGGAAACACTTGTGCAATCTTAAATTAGTGGAATTGTAAATTAGTGCAGCCACTATGAAAAGTAGTACAAAGATTCCTCAAAACAATTAAAAATAAAACTACCATATGACCAACCAATTACACTTCTTGGAGCTAACATTTAAATCTCTTTTTGTAGAATTGACACTAGGTTTTGAGTTAAATGTAAGCTAACAATGCTTACAATACTTTCAGGTGAAAGGAGAAATTAAGGACCAGGAATGGCCAGAATTGCCTCAATTTTCTCATCTATAAAATAGAAACAATATATTCCCTGCCTACTTCAAGGTATGTAAAAAAATCATGATATTGTGTATATGAAAGGTCTATGGAAAGTATAAAAATGTGCATCCTCATTGGCTTTACTTTTCACAGCACTTGTTACCTTCAAATGTTCTTTGCATTCTGCTTCTGTATTCGTTTATTAGTTTCTGTGTCTCCTGACCAAATTGTGACACACTGGATGGCAGAACTCTGTATTTGTTTTGTTCACTGCTCTATCCCAAACATGTTTCAATGGAAAAGTGTTTAGTATGTGTTATACAGGAGAAAAAGTTTACTCAATGAATAAATATGTTGTTTATTATCATCTTAATTATATTGAATAAGATATAGTTGACAAGGTTATTCTTCCATAGCAAGTTTCTGCAGACATAACTTCAACTCAGGGACTGGCTAAAATGGTGAGAATATCACATGCTATCTCTGGAGAGAGACTTGTTTCTGGAAAGGTAAGCCCCATTGCATTTATCAAATTACATGAAGTTAAAACAACTCTTCTGTCTAAGAGGCCTGCTGGCCTAAGCTATAGCAAAAACTATAGAATTTCCAGTGACCAAATGGCGTCATCTTTATTCCTAAATCCAATGACAACATGTATACAATTCCACTTAACTAAAATCACTGTCAACGTGATTAGATTCAGCCAAACAAATGTCTGTACTGGACAAATAACACCAGTTCCCTGAATCAGCTCTTTCCAGCTGGTTGATTTGGTTGTCCACAAGCACAGACTGAAGAAGATTTGCATTGGAAAGTAGCATGTGATGGCTCCAATTTCATTTTCCAGCACCGCGCTTCCCATTCCCTCCCTTGGGAGCCACAAGCTGCATTTGAAACAAGAACAAATAGATGTTTTTCCAAGAAGACAATGAAGCATGTAATTTCACTGTTTAAGGATTAATTAAATGAGAGTAATAGAGATGGTATGCATAAGGACCTCATCCATCCATCCATCCATCCAATATTAGAGGTGAGTACACAGATACATGGCAATATGTAGCATGCAGGTAGTCAATGATGGTGTCCAAGAAAAAATGTTTTCAATGATGAAAAGTTAGCTTGATAAAGAGAGAACAAAGAATTTTCCAGCAGAGAGAATGTCACTTAAAGGCCCAGAAATATCCAGAGGCAAGTTACAAATTCAGGGAAATAGTAGGTATTCAGCATGGCTGGGGTAAATGGCGAGTGTCAACTAAAACAGGCCTTGAGCATCACTGAAGGGCACTGCTTGGAGATGTTTGGCAGCCTCAGAGTTCCAGAATACAGGACAAACTCTAAGGTCCCATATAAAAGTAGAAAGAGCTGACATTTAGTGAGGATGGACTCAGTGCTAGTCACAGAGAGGTTAAGTAACTCACCCCAAGGTCACATAGCCAGGATGGAGACCTAGTCAGTCTGGCTATAGAGGCCATGTTCCAAATATATTCAGGGCCCCTGAACCTGAAGTCTATGAAGAAGCACAACCACAGTGGAAAGGCCACCCTCTGGGTTACTCTCACTGTCATCTCTTGCATGACTGGAACTGCAACGCCTTCCCTAAGGACAGAGTGTAATGTCTTCTCTGTGGGCATGTTGCTGCATCCAGCGCCCTCACAGAGGCAGAGCAGATGTCCTGCCAGATGGTAGCCACTTGGACCTGGGCCCTACTATGGCAGGCAGCCAGGACAGTTGCCTTGTACTTGTAATGGTTGTAAATGTCATCATCTCTCACAAACTGGACAGCTGGACAGGATGTCCAGAGAAAAGCAGGTGCTGAGCATGCACCACATGGTTTTGCTGCCCAAAGGCAAGAAATTCACAGAGTTTCAGGACACATCCAGGACTGTGCCTTTGGAATAGGTCTCTTTACTGCACTAAAGAACAGGCTCAATTATATCTGGAAAGTGGAAGAAACATCAAGGGAAGTCTTATTCACAAACATTTCTGGTTACATCAGCCCCCTGGAGATCCAGGCTTTCCTAATCTACCTCCTTCCTATCTGTTTGCCTTCATCCTTCTATGCTCACCTTAGGTATGCCTTCCTCTCAGGATTCCGTAATGTTGCCTAAAGTGACCTAATAAACAGCCATGTCCTCAAAGTCCTCAGTCCTAGAGGGAAAAAAGACATGTGATAAACTACAAATGCAGATTAATATATGCAATTTCCACATAGCAGAAATTGACAATTTTTCTTCTCAAAGCAAAAAATGACAATTTTCTTGGTATATTCACAGAAAGCTTCAATGGAGAAGAAATATATGATTTAGGTCTCAAAGTATAATTAAGAATTCACTAGGCAGATGAGAATCTGAAAGGAATCAAAGTAAAGAATCATAAGAATAGAGATTTATGGCTTTGAGTAACACTGAACAGCTGAATAGGGTCAGTGTGCAAAAAGCTTTATGGAAAATGTATTGGTTTGCTTTTGCTGTGTAACAAACTACACAAAAACTCGAGGCACACAACAATAAGCTGCGGGGTGCTAATTAGGTCATCTGGGCTTGTTCAGTCATTTGCAGAGGACCCTGTTCTAGTCAGTCCTTGACTGGAGCAATTCAACAGGAACAATTCTGTCCCATTTGTCCATCACCTTCCTCCAGGACTGCAGGATAAACTATCCATGTCATAGCCATGACAGACATCCAAGAGCAAATAACACCAGTCATCCAAGTAGTTTTCAAGATACTGCTTGTGGCTGTGACCAGTGTGGATGAGCTGGCTGGGCATTGTCCCACGAAGTGAAGGGTTGCTGGCTCAATTCCCTGTCAGGGCACATAACTGTATTGCAGGTTTGGTCCCTAGTTGGGGATGTTCTAGAGACAATGTTTCTCTGTCACATTATTGTTTCTCTCCCTCTTTCTTCCCCACCTTACCCTCTCTCTAAAAATAAATAAATAAAATATTTTTTAAAAAAGATACTGATGTGTCACATATGCTAATTCTTTAGTCAAAACACATCACGTGGTAGGACCCAACATCAGGGAGTGAAGAAGTGCTCTCCATGTTCAGTGGGAGGACATTTTATTGCATGAGTACAGACACATTAAAGCTTTGGAGACCCCAAAATATGTGGATACGTGGGAGGTACCCGACAGATGAGCCTGAGGAGGCAAGCACAAACAAGATCATGGGAGGCACTGTGGACCACACTAATGGAATTTTCATGGCATTGATCTTGTAAGCCAGGGATGAATTACAGCATTTTAAATAAATAAATGAGAAGATTACATATGCTTTTTAAAATGATCTCTTTTGTCTCAAGGTGAAAGATAGTTTGGAGGGCATCAAAAATAAAGACAGACAGAATAAAGACTTTTAAAGTTTTTAAGTAAGGCAGTAGCAGTAACAGAGGATAGGAGTAAGATTTCAATGATATACAAAAATCTGGTACAATATGTGGAATCCACACTCTGGTATAAAGGCAGTGGTGAGAGGGAAAGGAGTGGTTAAGATTGCTGTTTTATCTGTCTTGGGTAAGGATAGCTCTAAGAAAAAAAATCAGAGGAGGAAAAAGAGTTATAAAAGGAAAACAATAGGACAATAGGTCAGGTTAGCACATCAGTAGTCTGTGAGATTCCTAGGGAGGAGATGTCCTGTAGGAGAGAGGTCCCCCCCGCTGGGGCCACAGACTAGTACTGGTCCCATGCCTGTTAGGAACTGAGCTGCACAGCAGGAGGTGAACTTGAATGTAATATGCCTGATCATCCTGAAACTATCCCCGATACAGTACCCCCTCCCATCTGCAGAAAACTAGTCTTCCAGGAAACCTGTCCCTAGTGCTAGAAAGGTTAGGGACCACAGCTGTAGGTCGTTGAAGGTGAGTAGGAGAGAATTCTAATCTGAAAATACAAGTTGATAGAGGCTGGTAGTCACATGGTAATGAATGTTGTAAGCATGGTGGTGACTGTTTAGAGACAAACGAAAGCATAGAGTGAAAACTATAGTTTCAAATTTATTGGTAGAGTATATTTTTTGGGTCACTTTGCAAATCTGAAACAAACACAGGCACACATAAAACAATTTGCTAATACAATTTCAGGAAGCTGTAGATTGTATGAAGTTTATTTCTAAAGACCCTTTAAAGACTATAGAAGACAGATTGCAAATCCCAGGTTTAAAGGACGAACAGAGAGAAAATAAAATAAAAGAGATGAAAAAGAAGAGAAGATCTCGTCACAGATTAGAGACAGTACCTGCACTTCTGATCTCATTAAACGCTAAAGTCCTAGTCAAGTTGGAAAGTTTAGAGTAGACCTTCAGTAAAAATAATAAATAATAAATAATAATAATTCATTAATTTAAAAAAGCAGACTGGGTGAGAACTGAGACAAAAGTAACAGGACAGTGGAAAACAATATGACTTTTAGTCAGCACCCAATTCTCAAGGCCACCCCAGGCACACAAGCCATGATTAGTTCCCTCCTCACTGGTCTGTGGGCTGAGGATAATTGTACCACCTGACTTGGCAGCACAGGACCCAGCTGCAAAGTTAACCGGGAGTTACTCACAGGTCAAAACCTAAGGGCCAACATAAGGCACTGAGAAAAGTAAAGGCTTAACACACCCGTTTACACAGAGTTACCAGAATTCCTATGAGACCTTAGAAGCTGAACTGAGAAGCTTAAAAAACAATCTTACGTATTAGGACTAAAAGAGTAAAGCAATCCCTTGACTTCTTAGAGGGCAAGGAACAGTTCTTGTTCACTAGTACCTAGCACCTAGGACAGTCTCTGGCAAACAATATGAATAAATATATGACACATGAATGAATAAAAGCAACTCTATGAAGCACCTAAGAACTCTCTCTTTTTAGGCTTATAAATGCCTCCCTTCTCTAAAACATGTTGGCTGCTCTAATGATAGCCTGTCATCTTTCTAGGAAAATACTGAGTTCTCTTTTCTAATTAATTCATTTTATCATTATTAGTTCACCCCAAATGTGAAACATTTAGAAAACTCAAATACAACATAAAGTGTTTTATTATTATTTTTCAGTTCTCTCTGGCACCAAGCAAATTTAGCTATAAACAAAAGCTAGTAAACCCTGATTTAAAAGCTATAAAGCCTCTAGTGTGTGCACTAGAGGTATAACAAGATGATGCAATACCACAAGGCCCCGTTTTAGCTAAAAGTCACATTAATGATTTCATCCTTCATAGTTGCCCAAAGAACCCTGAGAAAGAAACCTTCAACTCTTACATCGTTTTCTGTCTTAAGGGTAATGAACCATATGTGTAGACAGCTGCACTGTCTGTAAACTATGGTCATTAATTAGACAGGAGACAGGACATATCCAGGGAGAGGCGGGTAGAGAGAGAAGGGTGAGACTTTGAAAAGTCACAGTGATTATTAATAACAGAAAGGGCAGGGAAAAGGGTAAAATGCTTGTCCTCCATATTTCAAATATATTACATTGCCCATAGCAATGAAGTGGTGGAAAGGTCTGGAAAGCACAGTGAGTGTTTTGGACCTGTGAATGAGGCCAGAATTAACCAAAATGGGCAAGGATACACATAGATTCCTATACAGAATTCTAGAAACTATGTCAAATTGGTGAACTATTTTGCCCAAGGAAAATTATGTCCATTAGTTTGAAGAAGATATTTATAGTGGAGAAAGTAAACCAATTTTAAAAAGAGAGAGAAAGCAAGAGCATCAGGTCGGAGCTTTCCTGCAAGCATCAGGTATGAATCCCTAACTAAGATGCCAGAAACTTGGAAGATGGGGAATAGGTCATGAAGTGTGGGACAAGAATTCAAGTATGGTCAGGGCAAGCAAGCACAGACAGACCTTATAGTTTAAAGGGCCAGATGCAACCAGAGAGGTCAGTCCAGCCTAAGAAGGTATGGTGTGTACACTGTTAAAATTAGTAACTTTATGGGACATATTAGAAATCTTTTTTAAAAAAGCCAAAAAAAGAGAATACCAGGAACATACGTAAGCATTCCTATTTATTGAAACTTGTATAATCATCACCAATTATTCACTACACTAATTCTGACAGATGCCAGTGTCTGTGATCAGGAACCAGCACATAAGCACCCAAGGTCTGGACTGCATGTGTCTACACAACACTTTATTCATAGCGCCTGACACACTGACCAGAAAAACCTCAGGCAAGATTTTTAAAATGAATTAAAGCATATGTTTAATGGAAAAAAGAAATAACCCATCTTTAAAAAGAACCAAGAAATATACTTCAGGGAGAACAATAAACTGAAAAGTCAGAAATCTTTTTGATGATGATAATGCACCAGTGTAAGTTCATACACTGTAACAAACACGCCACTCTGGAGAAGGATGCTCATGATGGGGAGGCTATGCCTGTCTGGGGGAGAGGGTACTTAGGAAATCTCTGTGCTTTCTGCTCAATTTTTCTGTGGACTTACAATCACTCTAAAAATAAGGTCTATTTAAAAAGTCAAAGATGTAAGAGTATATATGATAAAATCATAAACTTTCTGCTCTATGGAACACCCCCAAAAAAGTATATTAGTTCTGAGAAGAACACTAAGATAGAAGGGCCAGACACACTGAAAAAAGGAAGGGTGAAATAAAAACCCAATGAGGAGGTGTATACAAGAGAATGTCATGATGAGATTTACATGGGATGAAGATACCTCTGACAGTTTTATGTCAGGTGGGTTAGCCAGTAGAGTAAGGATCAAAGTAGGTGACCATTAAGGCACTACTGAGTTCACCCAGCCATAAAATAATAATTATACAAATTAGGATTGCAGGGATAAAGGGGATGAGGCATACAAGTCCTATCTAGAAGAAGTGCAGCCTTCGTTAATAAAACGAGAATGGTTTTCATGACTCTGATATAACCTGGCAGCCAAGGAAAGTGGACTGGAATGAGTGAACAATGACTACTTCACTGTACTAGTCAGTGGGAGGGGTAGATGCTGTTGAGTGAGCATGTGTACTATGTGACTGTCACATTCAAAACGACTGAACGAGCAGAGTGACAAATCTACAACAAATTTTGTTTTAAACTCAAACATTCCTCTGCAGAAACTATTCAGATAATTCAGATGGCTGCAGCTATGGGTAATTGGTGATTGACAGCTTCATCACAATAATGTGCCCACTCATGCATCATACCTTGTGCAGAGTTTTTTGGTGAAACATCAAATCAACCACGTGACTCAGCCCCTCTACAGCCCAGATTTGGAGCCCTGCAGCTTCTGGCTTTTCCCAAAATTAAAATAGCCTTTGAAAGGGAAGAGATTTCAGACTGTCAATGACATTGAGGAAAATACAACAGGGCAGCTGATGACAATTGGGAGAACTGTGTGAGGTCCCAAGGTGCCTCCTTTGAAGGGGACTAAGGCATCATTGCCCTATGTACAATGTTTCTTGTATCTTATCTCTTCTTCAATAAATGTCTCAATTTTTCATGATATATGACTGGATACTCTCTGGACAGACCTTGTATATGGATTGCATAGAACTGATCAGATTTTGTAACACTTCGTTTCTCAAGAAGAGAAAAACAGAAAAAAATCTAGGATAGCTTCCAAGTCACTAACTTCATAGCCACAAAACTTAGTAGGCACTTGATAAATGATTCATGGATGAATAAATAAAACATGCACATTGTTCAAATTCTTCTTATTATAAAAACTGTGGTGATAACATTTATATGTTCATTTTTTTTATTCAGGCAGCATGTGTTGAGCACCATTTAACTATTAAGTTCAATGTTGAACATGGCTGAAAAACTAATGAGAGAGGGAAGAGAATGCACCATGTGGATTATAAGCATGTGCTGTGTTAGGGGACTGCCCTGTTTTAATTTTCTTGTCCCAGTGTTCCCAGGAGGAGATTAGGAGTCGTCAGACACAATCCTGACTTTGGGTCATGAAGCACTGGCACTGTGACGGTGGCCAGCAGCTCTCCACCATGTGACTAAAAAGGCCTGCACAGATTCTTCTGCCAACAAAGCTGGACCAGTGTCCCTTCTGAAACACCAAGGCATCAGGTTGGCTATTGGATTATCAGCATCAGAAATTCTCTTCACAAACATGGTACACTGTCCCTTAGACTTACATCCAAGCAACCCTCCTTCCAAATACCAATTGCATATTGACTTGTTTTTATGTCATTTACTAGTATCTTTTTAAGTTTTGGGTTTATTATTTGTATTTATGACCATATCTTATATCCACTAACAGAAAGTATGCTCTTAGAAGTCTTTGAAAATCATCAAATTCATACTTCCCTTCCCCTTTCAGTACATGAATTCCTTATTCTTCATCTCTGAATCTTAAAAATGTTCCAGCCATCTGAGATCATTTTGCACCTATAAAACAGATGAATCACCATAGTATTAAAATTACCCAGTAGATTCTTCAACAATTCTGCTGTTCAATTAAACTTTTTAATTGAATTAATTGGGGTAATATTGGTTAATAAAATTATGTAGGTGTCAGGAGTACAATTCTGTAATATATCATCTGTATATTATATTATGCATTCATCTTGAGTCAAGTCTCTTTCCATCACCATTTATTCCTTCTTTACCCTCTTCTACCTCCACCCCCTTTCCCTTTGGTAATCACCATACTATTGTCTGTGTTTCTAAGAGCTTTTTTTTTTTGCTTAAGCCCTTTACCTTTATCACCCAGCCCCCCAACCCTCCTCCCCTCTAACAGCTTTCAGTCTGTTCTCTGTATCTATGAGTCTTTCTATTTTGTTTGTTAGTTTAATTTGCTCATTAGATTCTATATATAAGTGAAATCATATGGTATTTGTCTTTCTCTCACTGGCTTATTTCACTTAGCATAATATTCTTCAGGACCCCATGCTGTCACAAAAGGTAATATTTCCTTCTTTTTTATGGCCTAGTAGAATTCCACTGTGTAAATGTACAACAGTTTTGTAATCCACTCATCTACTGATGGCACTTGGGCTGCTTCCAAATCTTGGCAACTATAAATAACTCTGTAAGGGACAAGGGGATGAAAATATTCTTTCAAGTTAGTGTTTCCAGTTTCCTTGGGTATATTCCCAGAAGTGGAACTGCTGGGTCATAAGGCAATTCTACTTTGAATCTTTTTGAGGTAATTCCATACTGCTTTCCACAGTGGCTGTACCAATCTGTATTCCTACCAACAGTGCATGAGGGTCCCCTTTTCTCTACATCCTCACCAACACTTGTTGAATTGAATTTTAATTAAAGAGCTTGCACATTAACAATGTTCCTTATCATTAATAAAATCTATGCTTGAAAATTCAGTTTAATTCAATAAGCATTCATTGAGTACTTATTACCTGGGAACCCACAAACTGTGCACTGTAGAAATGGGAGTGATTAAAGCATGGGCTATCAAATTTTGTCTGAGAAAACAGGCCTACAAATAAACACTGCACAAATACTGACAGTGCAATAAATCAAACATGTGCAATTGACATGCAATTTATAAGAAAAGCACAAAAGCAAAGGGCCATTCTTGACAAACTAGAGAAAGCACCATCTGACTTAGATTTTGACAATAAAATAAAATTAGTGTCTGGTCATCCCAGGAAGAGAGAAACACTCATTCGAGGAACCAATATGGTAAACGGAAGATATTATTTTTGTAAAGATTTTATTTATTTATTTATTTTTAGAGAGGGGGAAGGGAGGGAGAAAGAGAGGGAGAGAAACATCAATGTGTGGTTGCCTCTCACATGCCCCCAACTGGGGACCTGACCTGCAACCCAGGCATGTGTCCTGACTGGGAATTGAACCTGAGACTCTTTGGTTCTCAGGCCCGCATTCAATCCACTGAGCTACACCAGCCAGGGCAGAAGATATTAAAAAAAGAAAAAAAAGACATGTAAAGAAGAAATACTGAAGAAAATATAGTCTTTTAAAGATGCAGGAAGCCATCTATATTGATCAGATCAGAATTCAAAGTATCAAATACTTTCTGTGCACTCTGATATACCAGAGATCCCAACAGCTGAATTTGCAGGAGGACTGCTTGTTTCTTACGGTGCTCTCCCCTTGTTGGAAATTATCACAAGTTACAAAATGTAATAATCACATGTTAAACAAGAATCTAACTGAATGCTAAACCCATATATAATCAGCTAAAACTTGAATTGGCCTGAGAAGACCAGATTTCAGCAACTATAAGAACAATACTAGATGAGACTTACTGAGCATTTATTGGATGATAAGCCTTGTTTTAAGCACCTTGTTACATGAATGGATTCACAAAACCCAGTAACTATAGAAAATTTAGAAAATTCCCATTGGTATGCCCATTTTACAAACAAAGAAAAGACGGCACAGAGAGACTAAGTGGTTTCCCCAACATTAAAAAAAAGTAGCAAAGTCCAAATTGTATAAATAATTATAGTGTACAGTGAGGGAGTGGTGTTTGTACTTTTTATGTTATTAACTAAGATAGGAACTTGAGAAGATGGTGCAAGGTAGTCTTTGGAATAAATGGTTTATGAGCACATTGTTAGTATGTACAGAAAGTTTTCTGAGTGGCTTTTAGAGCAAACAATTGGATGCCAGAGGGGAGGGGTCTATATGTGGGAGGTAATGGGTATGGGCATAATAGCCAGGATGCCTTTTGGAGGGTTATTTAAGCCACAGGGAGGGATACTCATCTAAAATGAGTGTGTTTAACAGTTAATATGCACCAGCCCCATAGTTCAGTTTGGGTAAAACAGTGAATAACACAGAGACATGACAAACCATTAACAAATCCATCTAGGACAGAGAGTGGTATAAAGGAATGATGAGTCAAATTCTGGGTGAGTCAAATTACTACAGTAGCAACACCTGCATAGTACTCATGATGCAACGCACACTGTCTTAAGTGCCTTGCCAGTACTCTTTAATCCTCATAACCCTATTACATACAGACAACTATTACCCTCCACACGTTACATATGAGGAAACTGAGGCTAGAGATGGAGAAACTTGCCTACAGCCATACAATTTGTAAGTGGCAGACCTGCGATATAAGGACAGGCAGGCTGGCACTTCAGAACTGCATTAGGTACTCTCCCTTCCTAGCGGAAGTAAAGGTAAAGGGTAGGAGAGAATGTAGAGACTGTAAGTGGAGATTATTTATCTGTCTTCTTCATTCTTTCAACAAAACATTTATTGAACACCTATTTTGTGACAGACACTATTCTAGGTAATATGGGTATAGCAGTGAACAAAAAGAACAAGATTCTTCCTTGCACTCAAGGCACTGATACTGATGAAGAATTGTTGTGGTGAATTAAGAAAAAGAGGGTTTACGTGTGACAGGCACTGTACCTAGCTCTTTATATCCAACCTCTGAATTAACCTACCATCACCCTCATTTTATAGACTATGGAAACTAAATCTTAGGAGCAGTGATTAAAGTCTCACAGATAAAGAGTGTGGATGTAAAGACTCTAACCTAGATCTGACAGACTCCAAACCTCATACTTAAACCAGTTTACTCTTGTATTAAAAAAAGAAATATAATAAAAAATATTTTTGTGATATGATATCAGATCATTTTTAAAGATTTTATTTATTTTTAGAGAGAAGGAAAGGGAGAAAGAAAGAGAGAGAGAAACATCAATGTGTGGTTGCCTCTCACATGCCCCCTACTGGGGACCTGGCCCACAACCCAAACATGTGCCCTGACTAGGAATTGAACCGGCGACCCTTTGCCTCACAATCCGGTCATCAATCCACTGAGCCATACCAGCCAGGACTCAGAATCATTTTTAAGTTAAGAATGGACAGGAGGAGCAAGAGGAAATAAGAGCAATGGTTTAAATGGAAAGATTAGAGAACAAAGAAAAAGAAATTGTTCAATGATATAGACAACATTTTAACTGAAAGGCAAGAAAGGTATAAAACAATATTATCTGTGTATTTTTAGTTGGACTCTCTCAAATGTTTAATCATAAAGGATTCAGTGGAGCACATAGAATGTGTATTTTTTTCTTCAAACAAAAATTTAAAATTACCAACATTGTCCCAGAATCCCCACAGTCTCATAGCCAAGGATTGCAATTGTACAAAACACATTTTACCAACGAAACAACAGTAAACCTCTGGTGGTTAAACGCATGGATGATAAACGTTTTCCTTTTCTCCTTTTGTCTGAAAGCAGTGGAAGCAGGGTTAGGCTAGGCTGAGCTATCTTTGAAGGCATCAGCCTTTTTTTCCTCTCAGTGTTGCTCTTTGTCTC